>JAPMAG010001967.1:0-11679 GCA_036584685.1 Rhyacophila sp. Rhy_31_5
TACCTTCCTGATACACAAATTAAATGCTTTCCCCCCCTCCCCCTTGGTCTTCAGTGGCGCTTTACGAGATGATACCACCATACACGTTAGAGCAACGACCAGATTTTAGAAAAACAAAATAGACAAGCTATTACTTTGTTTTGTTGTTTTCTGTAGCACGATAAGACCTGTGTACCCGATGTGCTGATGACTCAATCAACTTAGCCATCTAAATTTGAGGCCAACGCCACCTTCCTGACACTGGCACGAATAAAAAGTCTTTTCTTCTTATATAACAAATGACTTGAAGTCTGTTCGTAATAGAGCCCGACGGGATAGAATCACCATGCACGTTAGTGTATACGAGAATTAAACAAAAAAGGATTATTACCAGTCTGTCTTGTTGTCGTATTTTTTGTGGCACGAGGTGCCCTGTGCAACTGTGCATTCAACAAAACTGCAATCGTCAGTTATGAATACATTATTTGATTAGAGTAAATGCGAAGTAAAATTATTCAGATCGTACTTGATAATAATTCAATTTAGCTTTAAAGGCGACAAAGGAACGGACCATACAGTCTTCCATCACACCCAAAGTCAAAATTTGACTTTGGACCAGAATTTGTCTTCAAGTCAACTCAGTCCTTCAAAAATCTCTTGAACACCTCTTGAACACCGACGAGAAGATGCAGGTGATAGATTCAAGGGGTTCCTATATTGTTTGGAAGAACGCAGGAAGGCTGGGAAAATACGGTGTCCATATGCTCCGAAAACAAATTGTCAAGTGTGCGTAGTGTTTTTTATTCATACTGTAGACAGTTTTGTTTACAAACCAGAACACAATGACGATAATTAATCGAGGCGTATTAATTGGAAAACATGTGTTTTTTTTTTGTATTTTTTTTAAATAAAAGCTTGTTTTGCCAATAGACAATATAATTTATTACCATAGATAATAATTTGGATTGATTCTAGCCAATAAATATAAAAAAAAATGTATTTTTTATTGTATTTTTAAATTTAAATTGCTAATTTCGTATTCAATAAATATTGATTAAAAAAAACGCTCTTTCCTTCAATAAAAGAATTAATTTGTTTATTGATATCAGCTGCAGTTAATTTACTACCGGATAAAGACCTCCACAACATCTTTACACACTTCTCATCGTGTTTATCTACTCTTTTAACGTTATTCATAAAAATACGCCAAAAATATTGATTTAGAATGGAAATACTTCTTAAAATAAACGTGAGAGAAATCAGCAATGAAACTATCGGTGCAATAAACCTTAGATGACTGTTGATAATTTAATTCTGATACATTGAACGCAATAGAAACCGTTTAACACGAATTCGCTTAACAGAAGACAGTGTTCTGGCCGTGTCAAGTGACAATGGACGTTTATTACCTAAAAATCGTTTAACACGAAAAATCTTTAATCTTAAATTAATAATAAAATTGGTACATGTATCCAGATTATGGCTTAATGAAATGTATAATAAACGATAGATACGTGGATATTATTGATTGAGTATAAGAATATAGTGTGCGTACCATTTTAAACAAATAGGATTACCGTGAAATAGAATCTATCGGCAGAGAAAACATTTTACTTTTTCATTTTTAGAGAAAGTCTGAAGTAAGACATTTGAGGAAACGTACTGATGCAAAATACCGTACAGTAAAAGGAAGATAAGGTTTTAAACAAATGGGACTACCCATTTTTGATGATATTAAATAGATAAGCGTCTAAAATGGACGGAACACTAGACGATACGAAATAATTTGTAGATAACATAATTATTATTAAATGTAGTGTTGCGATCCATGCAGGTCCATGGCCATGTGAGTATTCTTAGTCTCAAAACTATGTTTGAGACGAACTGCTCGAGGAGCTCAGCGTTAATGCGAATGTGTTGCCCATAGTTCTATTGAATTGTTCGGGGAATCTTTTAAATTATTCCACTATCCATACAGAACTCCCATATTACCATACTAACGTCTAATAGAAGTTTTTAAGTGTATACTATGGTGTAACGAACCTGTTATGTCACAGACGAAAGATTTTCCCAGAATTACTATTTTCCACTTGAAGTTGGACTTGTTAGAGGCTATGGTGGACTGTACAAATACTCTCTACGCCGTTCTCTTTCTAGTTATCTCTCTCTCTGCAGTCGTTCACACTGAATATTTTTGCGTTTCCAATTATGTTATTCACCCATCTCATTCTATTACGGCTAACGAATCGAGTATCTTTTGAATTTCTTTCAAATATCATAGGTTCATCGTACCTTTTGACAAGACTCATTTATCAAAGCGTCTTTACCTTCAATACCTTTACTACTTTAGGGCTGAATTGCTCAAGGAGCCCAGCATTTCTACAATTAATAAATTTTTACTTTTTTAACTTGTCAAAGTAACTTATTTTGAAAGACCTGCATAAACTTTTCTTATGTCTTCATCTTCATCTACGATTACAAATATCTTTTACATGATTGGCTTTGAGTTTATGTGGAGTGTATTAAGTCTCATATTCAAGCCACGTGACGCCTTTTAGCCGAAGCATATGGATACTATCGGTTGTATTCTTGAGTTTTTGTCACTATCGAGTCTTGGTGCATCCCATTATTTCACTGAACACATCATCTTGTTGGCATTCAAATGTCTCCCAAGAAAGAATCCGTTTGGCCCGAAGAAGAGGTATGTCCGGTAAAAATTTGACTCTGAAGTGGAGCATATAGCTTTCTACATTCCTCTTGATTCACACATGTTAATTACTCAGCCATGACACCTCCGTAGGTGAGAGGATAGCGCATCTAACTCACAAGCAATCGTATAGGATTTTTCAAGTACATTTGAAACCGGGACACGTACCAAAGTGGTTGAGCTAATAACTGACAACTATTACTCGTAAAAAAACTATCAAAAACAATTTTTACATACTAAAGATCCATATGCTGCTTTTCGATGCGGATATGATTGAAAGTACGAACAAAAAAGAGTCGTTAATTCAATTCAAAAAGTAAATGTTCTGGTTTTGATAACAGATGAAAGCATACGAATTTTTGCCTGTTACTAAAGCCGTTGTATGTGAGTGGATAATGCCATCTGACTCATAAGCCGAGGGTTACGGGTTCGAGGCACGTGCTGGTCGCAAGTTTTACAAACGTTTATTCATTTGTATTGTAGCCAGGACACGAACCCGAAACGATTAAGCTAATAATTGATTATTACTTGTAAAAAAAAAACTGTAAAAACAATCTTCACATTGTGGAGATCCATGTGCTTTGTTTCGGTATTATACTAGTCACTTAGTTACTGCGGGTGATTCATTCGGATTTAATGTTCGATGTTAGGTTTTTTATTTGCATTGCTGCAGCTGCGTCAACGAGTGCTGAAAATGCAATCTATTTGCAGAAAATAAACAAAACTATTTGATTTTCTGTAATTATTGTAAGATTTATTAGGTTATACTTTATTTTTTTAATGATACGATCGTTTTAATTCATATATATTTATCACTTAGTATGTACTAATATTTAGTAATTGGTTTATAAAGTTTTAATATGATGTGTAAGTAAGTAATATTTATTATTGAGAAACAGTACAAAATAATTTATTAACTCTAAACGTTTTTAATTCGCAATAATAATTCACTTAGCAAATAAAATCAGGAAATAGCATTAGATAAAAAAACCGTTATAAACATAAACTAAAAAAGAAGCAAAAAATTAACAGTCCGTTATACCTTTCGTCTCGAACCTTTCACTGATGATTAATTTTTTGATCTATTTACCTGTCCATTTCACACACGTATTCTAATATATAACAGCATACGAATATCATTCAAACACGCTCTCCAAGTAAGTTATTCAATTAACTTTCTTATGTCAATCATATTCAATTGGCTGTATGTATGAAAATGAAACGATATTCTCGTTTATTGCAGAGCTGGATATTGGTTTTAACGATAAAGACGTGTCAATGTGCATATTTATAATTTACTATATACGGCCATACTTTCTCGAATGTATACTACAATTAGTTTATTTGTAAATAATAATTACCATATCCAGAATATGACTTCAAAAAGTTTCTTAATTTTTTGATTATTAATTAAAATTTTAAATAAGAGAGATTCCATGAAAAAGAAATTCATCTACTTTTGATGTTCTAACTTTTATACGAGTACATACGAGTAAGTAATAAAGAAGCTACATATTTTAGCAAAAATTTCATATAATATATACCGTTTATTTTATCTAAATATTTTTGATGAATTAAGTATGTTTAATATTAATAAATTATCATTCTCCTTCATAAACCTTGAAACTTGGAGCCTGATGGAGAAACAAGAAAAGGCAATGTAAGTATTTGAAAATAAAATACTCCGCAGAATATTTGGACCGGTTAAAGAAAACCAAGGATTTCGCATCCGTACTAATGCTGAGCTTTGCAAACAATTTAGTCCCAACATAGTAAATGTTTTGAGGGCGAGAAGACTCAGATGGGCGGGTCATGTTGTAAGGTGCGACAAATCTAGAACTTTTAAGAAGGTGTTTGAAGGAACTCCAGTACGCATTCGATCTGTCGGCCGCTCCAGAAAGAGATGGGCAGACAATGTAACCAGAGACGCAAAATTTTTGAACGTGAATGACTGAAGAGAGAGAGAGCTAGAGACGGAGGCCTGGAAGGAGGTTGTGCAGTCGGCCATGGACCTGAATGGATCATAACGCCATATCGTCGTCTCATAAACCATGTCACACTCTCTAGCCACAGCATATGAATACCATACATTGCTTCCATGAGTCACCATTGCTGACTAGTTTTATTGCATCCTCCCATGCTATGCTTGCGTCCCGTAACTCCGCCGAATACATGCTGTATATGGTGCTCAGCGGCTTCCCGGGACGACGGTATTAGGTTGGCTATAAGAAGAGGCACGCCCGGTTGAGATGCGGTTCAGGCATTTTCACCACATGGCCAAGCCCATTCCAACGCTTCATCTTCATTCTGGATATGATGAAAGGCTGCATTGTCTTATTACTTCATTTATCATTCACCACTTCTTCTAGTTTTTATTATACGCAAAATGAACACACTACCAAAATTAGCCGCAAACATCTGTTTTCTAAGCTCAGTAAACGTTTATTTTGAAACTTTGTAAGGTGTCACGATTCGCTAACATAAATCAGCACCATCAATATACAAGTGTTAAAAGGGCAGCATTTTGTTTAAACTGAGTACTTACAGCTATGAGGCCCAGAAATTTTACATAGAGTTATAAGGTTAAAAATAAATTTTAAAACTATAATATTTGAAAATTCTGATAATACTAGTTTAATATATAAACAAAGCCAAACAGATTAATCAAACGTTCATAAATTAAGTATTAACACAAAGTTACACATCGCAAAAATTAAGAGATATAAACATATTTTTGGACTTTATATGGTAAATTTTAAAATAACGCAAAATCATTTAAATTTGCGTATACATAAAAATAGGATATAAATAAAAAAATTCATCAGTTTCCAAACAGAGTTCTATTATCAAACAGGTAAACTGTAAACCAATCAGATGAAGAACTGTTAGTTATGCTTTAATTTGCAGAGTGAATTTGATGTTATTATTTAAATGTGTATTTTTGAAAAGTCATTAAAAAAATATTATGTTTAATAACCAAGATTTTTTTAAAAAATCAAATACATATTCGCATACAATTTTTTTTAACATATTCGCTGCGAAACGAAGCATATATAATTCACAATATGACGATTATTTTGACAGTTTTTTACAAGTAATAATTGTTAATTATTAGCTCAACCGTTTCGGGTTTGTGTCCTGGCTACAATACAAATGAATAAACATTTGAAAAATTTTGCAACTAGCACGGGTCTCAAATCTGTGACCCTCGGCTTGCGAGTCAGATGCCAATATCTACTCATCTACAACTGAAAATTTGATGCTTACCTAATAAAAAGTAACACATATTATATAATATTCATATTATAAATAATAGTAAAATGGTTTATTTTATAACGAAATGATCTATTAAAAGTACAACTGCGCAATAAAAGCATTACCGTAAATATCACGAAGATTTTGTCACGATTCTTATGAAAAGACACGGCGTTATAAAGAGGATTAATTTCATAATTGCGAAACACGGTTTACTTAACCTGAAGCAATTTTCGTTATTTGCTTTGTCAGCGTTTAATTTAGTACGGAGAAAAAGCCGAGATATATAATTGTTGGCAGTAATTATATTATCTATGTCCCTGCAATTGCAACAGTTTACTTAAAAATACTTCTAGTGAAAGAACACATGTTTAACTGTAATTATTATTGTGATTATTGCAGTATACGAGTAGTTGTTAAAGTCTCTAGTGATGATACAAAATTTTTGTTTCTCTATATATTTCAAAGCGGCGGGTCATAAATGTAACAAAACACATTACCGGTTACGTAATGTTGACCATAGACAAGATTTATATTCTTGTTACTTTTGAAAAAAAATATTATTGTGGCAAAAGAGAAAACAGGAAATATACATCGTTACATCTTAACGTCCCTTTAATGGTTTTGTGTATAATTTTACTTTTACCTTTTACGTAACAGAAAATACTATAAGAAATATGATGATTGTGTTTTCTATAGATTAAATTAGTTTATTTTTTTTAGCTAACTTGACATAGTGTAGTTTATTTTACAACACTCTTTCCAATGAAATATCTAATTATATTGTTAGCTTATTATAAAAGAATATTACTGACTTTGTTATATATTATCTGAAGGAAGCATCACCAAAACTACATTGAAAAACCGTATTAAAAATTATCATTTTTGATATTGTGTGGTTTCTCTTCCAGGTACAGATATTTTCTACAATATATACATATTATAAGACATTAAATACATTTTTGGGCCTTCACTGTTTGTAAATACACCCAGTAGTTTTGGATTACTAAAATGACAGTTCTATTGATCAATCTTTAAAAAAAATTATTCAAATGAATCAAAATAGATAAAAAATAAACACCTTATGAATTCATGCACACTTCATCGTCTAAAAAAGAGTTTACTGAGACACCAACCCCGCGTAGGCCATATAAATCTTCATGTTCGTTTGAAAAAGTACCTGCCATAAAACTGAATTTGATTTTTAATACAACCATATTCCTTTTTTTTACCTTTCTTAAAACAGTTTTAATTATATCGTTTTTTAACATAAAGTAGTTGGAAGCGCTGTATTTTTTGTGATCATTAAATATCACGGTAAGATTGATGTTGTAACATGTTTTTATAATTTTTGCAAATTTTTTGGATAAATTACTTAATTAAAACTCTTATAAGACAAGACAGTTAATGAAACGTTTAGTTAAAAAATACAAAATTTTATTCACACGTAAAAAAATATTAATTTTGAGTACATAAAATTTATAGTCAACTTATATTTTTGTTTATAACTGTTATATGTAGCTGTGAGTAGGTTATTTTTATATAATTTATATATCAAGGGGAAATGTATCAACACAATTAAAAATTTAAAAAATAAATAAATTACCAAAACTTTCCAAGAATTGAACGAAAACCTCATAATTATAAAAAATACGTTTCTACAGTGATCGTATTATAACTCATGTAAGCTTAGGAAAAAACTATTTTATTAAAATATTCATAGGTTGAAATCAATAATTTGCTTACTTTTTACTAATGGATTGTAAATTAAACGCTGTATTAATTGCACTGTTTTTTAGTTGGACGATTTTTATTCATTTCCTATATTTTTTCAAGTTTAACATAAAAAATGACAGGGTATGATTAATAAAACTCAAAAAATCCCATTACAAGTTTTCATTTGTGATTTAATCTCTCCTTTCTAACCACATAACTGAAGCCTTAATTGCACGCATATAACATATCAAAACGAAACTTTTACGCAAACATTAATCATCTATTTTATACGTGGTTTTTATCAATCGATTGATCTGTATTTTTATATAATATTGGAACAAATTAAATTTCCGTTTATAATTAAATGTAAAATAAACGTTTTACACTTCATATAATACAAAACAGAATATATGTTTGTTAGAAAATTTGATTTCTTTTAGCCGCATTTTCAAAAGTGACACAGTAGTATTTAAACTTAATTTATGTTATGTACAAGTATGTATACTAAATATAAACTAGTAATATAAGAATAGTTTAAAATAACAATAACCATAATGGAGAAAAGGGTTATATGTTAGGCATTACGTAAAAATATTGACAACAAAATAGATATTTCTAATTATAAATGAAAGAAATATTAAGAAAAGTTTGAGAATTTTAAGGATAATGCAAATAAAAATACAATTATTAAAGTTTTACTTTTAGTTTCTTTAGGTTTCATGTATAAATTCAACTTTATATATATATTTACATATTTAGAACATATTTTTCACGTTAATACAGTTTGAAGATGATAAAAAGCAAATTATAAAAAAGTACATATAATTTCAAAACCGTGTTCATTTAAGAGTCCGTGAGTCGCGTATTTAACGTCAATAGTTAGACAATAAATTTCAT
Organism: Rhyacophila sp. Rhy_31_5; assembly: GCA_036584685.1. Taxonomy (NCBI): domain Eukaryota; kingdom Metazoa; phylum Arthropoda; class Insecta; order Trichoptera; family Rhyacophilidae; genus Rhyacophila; species Rhyacophila sp. Rhy_31_5. The sequence goes on from JAPMAG010001967.1 coordinate 8,555, forward strand.
GTATCTTCATGTATATACAAACCCCAATCTATCGTTCTGGAATTCATCTCTAATTTATTAATATTATTTTTAGTCCCTATTAAGCATCCGTAAGAACAGTTTCGAATGTGTTTATATGTGATAATAACATACTTTATTATAAATGTTGAATATTCTAATACCTCCAATCGTTACATAGTATTTTATATTTAAAAAAAATGGTGTTATGTTTTATTACCGGATAGTACAATTTTAAGATGCATTCCTATTTTGTAAGCAAGAAATAAAAAATAAAATAGTATATTAACCGGTAACTCAGTAAAAAGCCAGGTGTATCAGACGTACTTCAAATACAGATACACGAAGATAGTGTAATACGGTATTAATCTTATCATATACGTATTTAATCGTATTTAATTATTTATTTGAAATTTTCTGCATTTTTGTGTGCAGAACCTTTTAGATACAAAGAATAGAAATTCCACCATATATGACATTATTGTTTTTAGAACCAGGATAAACATTCAAAAATTAAAATATAATAATTACAGATTTATTACTTGTAAACAAATATTGAATTCATTTTCGTATAGTGACGATCCATGTTATTTATTTTGAAATTAAAATAATGATGTGTTTAATTATAAACAAATATATCTGGTTGATCACAGCATACAGACGTATTTATTGAAGTAACTTAGAGGTGCTCATTTTGTTCAAGATGATATTATAAATCAAATGATTTGCATACACCATACTATATTTCACACATTCTAATCCAAATAACTATACGTTAAATAATATATTAAATATACCAGTATTGACTTTTATACTTTATAGTTTGACTATAGTGTTGACACTTTCTTATACACTTAAAGGCCGATTATTTTCGTTCAAGTTTTTTGTTTACAGACAACGTTTTTTAAATAAACATTTCTTTTGTAAACGTATTTAGCAAACGTAAGCTAATATCAGTGTAGCAACATCACGAGTCAACTAGTAAAAAGAAAATAATTTCACGGAGTTTATTAAAATCAATAACTTAAGTGTTGTGCAATCGTTAAGATGTTTTCATCGGTTAGTAATAAATCTCTAAGCAAATATTTCAAAAGAGTGAATCTAATCTTTATTATAATATTTTATTTGATAACGCTGTAATCAAACAAAAGTAACTACATAAATGATGAAAGTATTATAAACTTCCGATACTAGTATTAAAATGTCGCAATTATCCTTATACCCTACTGAAATCAAAACATAAAGTTAAGAAAGATTGTGTTTATTTGTATTATTTTAGTATTCTCACTCAAATTGTAACTCGAAACTGAAATGTCTTTCACACATTCTATATATTGGTTTATACACTCGTAAATTTTCTATAAAAAAAAAACAACAAAAATTAATGTTGCCATTTTGTGTTGAAAAATATTATATTCACCATTCATCTATATAATCTATTTTATTCGGTTGCCAAAAAGTAATTAGTTCAAATAGTAATATTTTAAAACTATATTTATAATAATTTAAAGAGTTAATATTGGTCTTGCATTCAATATGGTTTAAAATAATTAGAGCTTAAAGATAATAAATTAAAGCTCGGTTAATCAGATTAACATTATTTGTAATATAAAACACACCAGTTGCCACGAATTCGTTAAAAACGAAAATTAAACTTGATAGGAAACCTGATTAGTAAAAATTTTACCGTTCAAAATTAATTGAATATTGATAACATCCAAATCATCTTCTAAATATAACCTTTACGTTAACGCCATACATTTTTAAATAGTTTTAAAATGCTATTGAACAATTAAACTACTTTTTGTACAAAACCAGATATTGCTAAAATCGACTCGATTTTTATCGATTTTCATTTTTTAATAAATCGTAGTCGGAGTAGATTATATTCGTACTTAGAATATTACAAGCTTTACAAATAAATTCATATACTTGCCACAGTTCCAAGCTATGGCAGCTAAATACCATAGGGGAATAAAATTCAATCGGCAAGAAAATACCGAAAATATTCCAGAATAGTTAGTATGTAGAATAGTATTATGAGCTTATGAGTTTTTGTAAAATATTTAATAAAAATAATAGTTTAAAACTATTTACTATTTTTTCGATCTTTCTTATAATTTGACATAAAATATTCTCATATCTTTCACAATTTAAGTAAGAAAAGTATGGTCTCTTAATATTTTTGACACACGACACTGTACAGAAGAAGACTTGTCGCGAATGATTTCAAAGAAGCTTTTAAAGGTCATATTACTTACAGTTTTAGACTTGAAAAATAACACAAGGTAAAATAATACAAGGTGCGACTAGATTTTAAAAGTGAATAAACATTTCTTTCACAATATAATACACGTGTAAATACTTCACAATTTTTAAATTACTTGTAAAAAGAGTTTAATTTTCATTAACCAAGATTACAACATTGAGTATCGACGTTTGTAATAATCCATGTTTTAAAGATACAAGAGTATAAATAACAGTAGCTCTATTATTGCATTATGTTTAATTGATAAATTATAATAAAGTATATTTTATATATGATTTGTCCATTAATCTTTATTAATCAGATACGTTCATAATAAGCATGTAGTAAATGCGTTTCTTAGAAATTAACTAATTTATTATAATAACTGGTTTAGATATTAAAAAAATGAATGTATCATTCATTGTTTATGACATCTTCTCATAAAAAAATTAAAATATATTATTTTATAACAATTTAATATTAATAATAAAGATTGAGAAATGTTTATTTTAAATCATTTATATATTTAAATATTTAATGCTATAATTATTAATATAATATAAAGTTTAAATAAAATATCTTTTAATTTAATTATATAGATTTTCCCTGTAATTAGTAATAATTTTCACATTAAACTCATTGACATGTGTAAATGTTACATTGAAATATTGTAGGCATCGCAGTTTCTTTATGTAAAATGTTTCCAATAGTAATTACTAATGTTGTTAATTACATTGCAAGAAAAACTGACATACGTATATTTAACATAATTTGAATTATTTATTACTTTATCGTTTCTTAATTAATTATAAAATCATACATTACTGGTCATTTTATTAAGAAACCATATAAAATTCATATACAAAAATATTTTTTAACT
>JAPMAG010001968.1:0-11679 GCA_036584685.1 Rhyacophila sp. Rhy_31_5
CAATTTTTTCTTTTATGAATATGTCATATTTTTATTTAATTTTTTAATACCTCTCAAAGATGTTACATAATTTCTTTTAGTCTTTTTAAAAAATCTATCACTTTGATTGATATTTTGTGAATATTAATAGATATTTTCTAAATTTTATTTTACTGACTTTATTTTCTTGATGTATTCAAAATTAAACGGTGGGTTCATAAATTAAGTTGAATCACACAAACTTATAAAAAATATTTTTTAATCAATTTTTAAGAAATACCTTGCATTAAAATATCAACAATTCAATAAAATACATATTAGCGCAAAGAAGTGATAAAATATTCATATAATTATTCGAGTTACTTGTTTTTGTTATGTTACTAAACTAAAAGGTTTATGAAATATTTTATCGATCGCAAAAGCTGTCATGAAAAAGCGATCGTTCAAAAAAACTCGCACGTAAAAATGCAGTTATATCTTTATTCTAATGGACAGAGCCTACCCCACTTTTCAATTAATTTTCAGGAGCACTTACTACCCCATCAAAATCCGCCTAGGAATCTGCCACCACAGGCATTATAACATAATAACCCCGTTGAATGGATTATCCCGCGGTAAAAGCATCCATAATTCTGATGCAGGCGTATTTTTACTAACCTTCGCAGAGCTTACAGGTACTTACCTACCAAAATATAAAAACCATCATTTATCAAAGACGGTTTGTGTGCAAACACGTTGATTCATTCAAATATTTACGCATTAAGAAAAACCACATGAGTATAATTACGTTAGGTTGATTTAAAATGAACATTTAGTAGTAGTAAGTTTATTTTAAGCATTTAAACGTAATTTAATTGTTAGTATGTTTCTTTATAATGTAATTTATATAAATATGAATTATTTTGCAAATAGTTATCTGTATTTTATTTAAAACTTATTATGACAGGTAACGGTCAAAGTTTGTCAAAAGAAACTACTGTATTCTACATTTTTTGCTGCAGACTCTTAGCTGATATTACACCAAGATTACAGTTTTCCGACGTACAAGCATATTTACATAGTAATTATACTCTCCCTCAAACAACGTGTTAAATACGATACGATCATCTCAGACATTAATAATTTTAATAATCTCCTCTACTTGTAATATTGTGTAACGAGTTGAGAACGTTTTTGTTTATACTCGTGTAATGATATTCAATATGTATAACAAATCGAACAATAAAAAGTATAATCTTTTCTGAATATTACTAAAAATACAGCAATTTACAAAGTGCTTAGGTATCTAGCCATAATTTGTTTCGTGAATAACCTTTAAAAGTAAAATGGGAAAACTGAGATATTAATTTTATGTTCAATGTAAGAGATACGTTTTGTTCTCAAAAAATCATAATTAAGTAGTTGTAATATGCATTGTATTAATAACTGTAGTTTTCAAAATTACTCTTTTATTTTGACAGTCATTTGTAATAATATAATATTTTAAGTTTGTATGAATGTAACAATTTAGGCTGCAATATATTTAATCATTTATTGTCAATATTAAGCAAAAAACCTATTATAATTAGTATAAGCGAGAAAAAATACTACCTTATTGCCCCAACTATAGAGCGACCTTGATTATAAAGCAACTCTTATTTTTCAATCTGATTTTTGGAGAAAAAACATTTCCGTCACCATTATATTGTAACATTTATTAAAAAAACTCCCCAGATAACTGTAAAGTACGTGTTCAAACATACGAAGAAGAAATAAAACAGTTGAATTTCAGTAACTAATCACATCAGTAAGATTCACATATGGCTATAGCATCTGCATCATCAGTTTCATCTTCAGTAATATTATTGTTTTCAGAATCCTATTGTAACTCAATATGTTTATGACTGGAATATAAGGTGCCTCCTTATTCACGTGTCACTTTTTTAAATAAAAAAAATGCCTTATAGTCGGCCTAATACGATTTTTTTAAATTATTTGCATCGTCTTTATACTGTAATGATTATAATACAAAATAAATTTAGAGTAATTTTATAACTTTTTACTAACAACGAAGAATATTTCGCTAAGAACGTTTCCTTGCAGCTGGTTTCATCCTTTAATTCTCATATTTTGAGATGAGAACTTTTGTTAAAAGCATCATTATTTATTAATTATTTTGCGAAACCTTTAAATGAAACTTTCACAAAGAAAAAAAGTAAAAGTTGTTATATTACATTTTGAGTAGGTAGTTTGAAGCTTTTTAGTCTTTAAAACTTGAACCGGTAAAATTACACCCCAAACAGCAGTCGCCGTAAAAACTTATGACACCTATCATTATTAAATAAACAATTGGGTATTTTTTAATGTATTTAAAGTATGAAGATTTTCATGTACGCAGTATTTATTATAGTCCAAAAAGTGATTTTATAAATTATTAGGAAAGGGTTACCCATTAAAAATCTCATTCATTTATTTTATAATAGACATAAAAGATATCTTGCGTGTATGTTGAAGACAACTTTTGCTACAAAAATAACTGAACAGATAATACGGTCAGAGCTTTTTTTAATTATATAGAATTATTATATTTATAAGACTTATCTTTTGTATAAAGGATTTTATCAAAAACCTTTATACATTTTGTTTTTAACCTTTTGTTTAATTGTTATCGAATAAATAAATGTTATCATTTAATAGATTAACAAAGATTATGTTACACCACGAACTACAAGTATCTTCTACATTTAAAGCAAACAACCATCAACTACTTTGAAGAAAACGCCTTTGAGCTGTAATTTATTTTCGTTACTTTAGTTATGTTTTTATTTTAAAATGTTCGTGTTCTAGTCTGTTGGATGTTTAATATTTACGAGATATATTTCCGTCTCGTATGTATCTATATTTAATGATAATTGATAGATCACGAGTCATAGATTATTTGTCATAAACAAAAATACGTGTTTATAAAATACATAGTTAATAGAAACCTGTTTTTTAGTACTAGTAATAATTTCACGATTTTTTTGATTTTCCCTAAGTATTTTGAACGTTTATGTATGCGTGTTTTTTTAACTCGAACAAAGTACTCCTTTACGTAAAAAAATGATTTTTAAAATTAGTTTTGTAGAGTCGTGTATTGATATAGTTTATTGAATAATTTTTATAACTAAAAATATTTAATTAGTCTCTCCAGCAGTGAGTTTTTAAATTACGGGTGCACAAATAGTTTTTCATTAATTTAACTTTAAATTTTGAATTTTATTAAATGTATCGAATACTATTGTTGTATAATATTTATTCGACGCAAAAATAATATATACGAGTATTTTATTACTTGGTGCTTGACGTACATATCATAATATAGTCTATATTTTTTCAAAGCGAACTTTGAGTGGACGCATATGCACGTCTTTACTGGGGACACGTTAATTGTATTTAAAAATTGTTTCAAACTGTCGGTAATTGTTTTTATTAATTAACACAATTCAGCAGACATCTTACATTTTAAAGGTAGTCAACGGAATTGAATGATGAATTTAGCAAACAAATTTAATTTATTTACTAAAAATATAGCTGAGAATTCATTTGCAAATAATCACTGTACTGAAATTGTGTGTTTTTACATTATTTTTTGTAGACAAAAAACTATGAACGTTTTAAATATAATAATTTACGTCTTATATACTCGTATAATTGTTGAATTTAATTTCTTAATAATTTATTTCTCACTAGACCAGACTGAGCTAGCGAAGTAATTATTGAAGCCTGCACAAAATTGATGATGTAACTTTCGACAGAATTCTGCAGCAGGGCTAGGGTGAAAATAGAATATGTAAGCTTACTACCGATAAAACTTTCAACTTGTTTTGTCATCATTAAACTAGTATTCGTAAAAAGAAATGTATAACTATGATGTTCAAAATATACATACAATCCTATACGATACAGTGCAAACTGTTGTAACAAGAGATAATATTTCTAATTATTACTCCCAGAGCACTAATAAACCAGTGGGTGCATGCGTTTTAATGGAATTGTGTATTAATAAACACATATATGGTCGGTAACTGAAGATATTACGTTCTCTTTACTACCTGTCATATCTTCATACATACTCGTATATTATAAGTAACTATATAATGCAGCGTAATAAACGAGGGGTATATTTTAGAGTAAAGAGATTAATAACTCACTGGAATAATAAACAGTGAAATTTACATAAGTACAAAAAATACAGGTCGTCATATTATGGAAGTAAAAGGTAGTTTGTCATTACGAGTACACTAGTCTAAGAGCTTTCTTGTTTTTTATAGCTGCTTTATTACTACGGGGATGATTCGTGATGTTACGAACGTGATGAGCCAATGATACCGTGAACGATATCCTCCCAAATTTTGGTCACATCAACGTATACGTGATTTTTTTTACAAACTTTATAAATGAAAAACACAAATAAATATAATTATACATTAAATATATTTTATTTTGAGTAAATAATGTTGTTCACTTCCAAAAAATCTATACATTATTACAATTGTGTATATAGTGTAAAGAATAAATAAATAAATGTATGGCTAAATACGGTTTTTTTATTTCTGAAAAATATTTTTTCCAAACATTAGTCGTCTTGATAGATGCGTAAATAGCACATCTGACTGATAAGCCAATAGTTATGGAATCAGATCCCGTAACTGAAAAAAATGCATATTTTATATACATTTTAATCCAGGATATGGACCAAATTGGCTAAGGTAATAATTGCTAATTATTACTGGTGAAAAAATAGTAAAACCATTTTTTCTCTTCACACTGTGATGAAATGCTCCGTTTTAGAGTAGACGTGATATTTTATATGTTATTATTTTTTAAATGTATGTCATCTTTTTAAATATGTGGATAGCCCACTCGGTTGACAAGCCGATGGTCGCGAGTTGAAATCCTATTGCTGACAAAAATCGCTCAAGTCTTTTCATATGTATTTGACAACAGAACATAAACCGAATAAGGGGTCATCCATAAACCACGTAACATTCTTGAAAGGGAAAGAGGGGTGATAACCAACGTCTGCATGGCATTACAAAGGGGGAGGGTGGGTAAATTTACCTCACACTAATCCATCTCAAAAAGTGGATAGGATATGATTCATATTTAACCTTGTACCGGACATAATATCATAACCTGGTAAGCTGTGAAGTTTTAAGTAAAAATAGAGCTTAAATATGTTTTTAAAAGCATACTCAATGTTTCTTTAGCATAACTTTGTTTTTAATTACCATATAGTAATCATATCTCTGCACATATTCATTTTTAAAATCATCGAAAATATTCAAAAAATTTTATCAAACTACGTTTAAATTTGTGCGAGTTAACTCGCTTTTGGCGCTTATCGGCTAATGTGAAAAGTTACGTAACTTTTGAGAGGAGGAAGGGGGGTCAATCTGAAAGTTCTCAAGGTGTTACATGGAGGGGGGAGGGTAAAAATAAGTAAAAAATAACGTCACGTGGTTTATGGACGACCCCTTACTCGAATGGATAATTGATAATTTTTACTTAACTGTATATTTTTAGTATATCCTTTAAATCAATCGTAACGTTATATACATGCATTTTGAAGGAAATGTAATATTATCATATATAAAAACATTTTTTTATTTATAAATTTACTGCTAATTTAGTAGTGCTAAACATTTCAAAATGTTTTTTCTTCATCAGTCACAGACAATATTCTGTTTATTTGGGTGGTGTTATTATACACGAGTATATTAAATGACTTATAGCTATTTTCTTGCGATCTAGTAACATAATTTTCCTAATACAGTAAATCTTAAAACGTGTAGTATTTTATTTATATATTGGCCCTAATTCACCCCCACTAAAACAGATTACTTAAAAGCTCTGCATTATTTTATGGAATAATCCAAAGTGCTCGCGGACGCCCTCGCGCGGTAAAGTAGAATATGTAGGTTAGTGACAATGCTACAAATTCTTTTACGCATTTTTATACGTTTATCTGCTCTACGGAAATACTCATTCCTGTTAAGATTAGTATAATCGCAAATGGTTTTCATGAAATTGTACTACATAGCGTTATCTGCCTACACATTTTCTGTATTCACGCATTGCAGATATGGTTGGAAATACATACGCGTCCGCATATCAGTACGAAAATTTGCACATTTTGAGCGAATGAAATTATTTTTATAAAAATTTCCACATAAACAACGTCCATAGGCAATTGTTTTCTGCGGAGGCGGATGTTGATTCACTGAGAAGATTGATTGTTACACGAAAATAGATTTCTATCAAATAAATATAATGTACCAATTTACGTTTATAATTTACAAATAATTTGGAAAATATCACATTTCACACGTCACATTTAGTGCTTAAAATGTCCAATAAAATTGTCGAATAATACAAAGTTATTTTTAAAAAATGTTTTCTTTTATAATAATTTTATTTAAATCTATACCTTGGAGGTAAACCAAGCCATGTCAATTTTGGCAAGTATATTATGCGACGCTCTTTCCACTCAGTAATGTTTTACAAGAAAATAACATAACGAATAGAATATTATATATTAGTTGCCCTAGTAGGTGAGTGGATAGTGATATCTGACTCACGAGCAAAGGATCACGGGTTCGAGGCCCGTGCTGGTCGCAAATTTTACGCGAATTTTGAAATAGTTGAGCTAATAATTGATTGTTATTACTCGTTAAAAAAACTGTCAAAATAATCTTCACGTTGTGGTGATCTGCATGCTTTGTTTCGGACTGGAGATGGCTTAAAAAAATAATCGATTATGTTGTAACCTTACTGGAAAAGAATTTAATGGACTATTATACTATTTTATATATTATCAGAAGAAAGCAACACCAAAACTACTTAAAAGAGATATTTTTGACATTATGTAGTTTTCATCTGAGGTACGGAAACATTTCTTATAATAAATTACATAATTGTTCAAAGACTATATATTTCACCATTCCCGCTGTTTGTATTTCATATCGGAAAGGTTGTGTTGATAATAAATGATATGTTGTAAAGTTTTATACATTTTCAATTAACCTTATTAATTATTGTATACTAATTCGTCTTGTTTCAAACTCACATGAAAAATACGTGTAAATTATTTTTTACATTTGAGATTTAAATTTTAAAATTCTCACGGACTCACAAGTCCGTGTACTGTCTACGCACCCAACGTAGATGAATAATTATTTATAAGCTTTTAAATAATGGAAAAAATGAATAAAATACAAGTATAAAAATAATTAACCAAAAAATAAATAAAATACAAAAGAGAACTACTTAAGTATTGATGTAAATAATAGTTTAAAATGCTAAATTCAAATAAATGTAGACATTGTATTTTCATCATTACTTATTTCCATTATTTATTTATTGTAATGTTTCTTTTGTAAGTCAGAATTTTCATCTAGTACCATTTTATATTTTAAAAGTAATAAACTGATTAACACGGTACTATAATTAAGACTTCAATGGCATATAAGGATCGTTTTAAATAGTACAATATATTACAGTTTTGCCTTTAAATATATTGACCGATTTTCTACCCGATATCAGTGATCAAAAGTATATTTTCTTGAACTTAAGTTGTACTTGGTATATTCACTTAAATACGAAAAAAAATCATTCATTGATTTTGTTTTAAATAGTCAAATAGTTTTGAATGAAAATAAATTTGCAACATAGTCGATGATACACGAGTTGGTCTTCCGTTATTAATACAGCAGTAGAATTTTGTTTTAATTTAATTCATTCTTTCAAATTTAGCGCAACATCTTTATTGAGTATTATGTTTATAAATGAACTTATTTTACAGCTTACCTAACAAATTCCAATATGCAAGCATTCGCTGTTTTCGGTTAATTAATATAATTATATGTGGACTCAGGTGTGCCAACTGCATTCAATATCAAACTGAAGTATGCATAAGCTGAAGTGAAAATATATGCTTTTACAAAGCTTAGAACATATAGCACTTTAATTAAATCACTACAGTGATGATGAGCAGGCTTTTAGAATGTGATTATATTTAATTTTGAACAGTAATAATTTCAATCTTCAACGATTGTTAAATTTCTCAAACAAAAATTATAACATACTCTTACATCACAATGTTTAAAAGTTAATATGTGATTACATCAAAACAAATATTAAATGGATAATATATAACTATTATTAACCTATAGACCAGAGGTAGCCAACCTGTGGCACATTGCATTCTTGCGCCTACATTATAAGTACATTATCATTATCAACTCAAACCATAACATAAGAAGGTAGAAAAGGTGTTTGAGTTACGGTATATCTGAACTCATATGTGAAAAATATTGACACATGGTATATAAAAAATTGGCCCCTACTGCTACAGATAATTAAACACAGTGGTAAGTCATTTACTTACTTACCATATACACGTTTTTCCGTTCAAGATTAATTATTGTTTCTTTCCATAATATAACATTTAAATTACTTTTAACAACAATCTAAACTATGCATAAATATTATATAGTCATATAAACGGTATCGGGGTTATCAAAAGAATAATAATATCAGAGTGCTTATAAACAAATATTTATGAATACGAGCGTGTTACATTAATATCCGGTTAAAACTGTATAATACTATTCTTATACAACATTATTTAGTCATTTGAATCATAATTTGCTTAAAATTATAATAGTATATAAAAATAAATGAGAAAATTAACTATGAGCAAGAATCATTCTTTTGGCTATATTTTCAAGAGATGGTTAGATAAAATGGTATTAAATAAGGATTAGAATTCGCGTAAGTAAAGTCAAATTAGGGCTTTTTTATATACAAGACAATTACAGTATATATTTTAAAAGCGATGAACAGACTAAATTTAAAAATTATGTTACACTTACAATCCAAATTACGAACATGATATCCTTACGTAATCCGATTACGATAGCTAATCGTTTACATATCGCACTTACGGAAAACAAACTGTTTTCACAATACAAATATATATTTAATTGAATGCACTTCACGAACAACGATAAATAGGCACATTTTTATAAATTTGAGGTATAAAGGAATCACTTTGTTTTGCTTATTTGATAAAAGCGATTTTCAAAACCTTACAGTATGATTTAAGAATAAAGGATAAACCTTCTCTGTGCATTTAAATGTTTATAAGGATCTACGTATCATTGTCCTGTACTCAATTTGCCAACAATGTCCACCGTATTGTTTGTTATTCTTGGGGTTCCTCCAATTACTAATCATTTTTTTAACAAGACTCCAAACCAATTTTATGCACTGTAAGTATATTTCTCTGCAAATTTAACTATTCAAAATTAAAACATGGATGATTATTAATGAAATAATAATATTATATAATAAACAAATTAATTGTTTCAAAATGCACATCTTATTATATGAAAATTGTAGACAATATAGTTGTTTGCTTGTTTTCATGAACTATCTAAGCCGTTAAATAAGCTTTATTGATATTTAACGAACTTGCTCTCGGTAGTATATTTGAAAAGTGCGTGAGAAAGTTTGCTCTGGACGCCAACAAGTTGGCTGAGCGCCATATATCTGTCCCAAATCCGCTAGAGCATCTTATATTGCATAAAAATAATGTTAATATAATTAAGTCGTCCAAACGTACAAAAATAAAAGGTATTCTACCTTCAACTGGAACTTTAAAAAATAAAACCTTTATAGAAATGGTGCATATTTGATATACTCGTAGCAAGTGTAGCAAGTCTTTATTCATTCTACATAACAATTGTTAGTATATAACTGGAGTTATGTATTGTTTTTTAATACATATACTCAATATATAGTCTATAATAAAAGAATATTTTGTTAATATCAAAAAAATAAATCCTGAAAAGTATACAAATACTTTCACTTAGTGAAGGTTTACGAGTTAGTCCTGTTGCTCAATTAACTTCTGAAATAACTTGTTGTTGGCGAATAGATTGTTATTAAATTAAGCTGTGTAATTATTTATGCAAGTTTTCATGTAAAAAAATACAATTTACATCAATACGAGTAAATAACGTCTAAAAATAGAAATATTGTCGTAGAAGGCGAGTAAAAATAAATGTTTTGAGAAAATTGATTTTTAAAGTTTGAGTCTCTCACATACTCGTATATTTAACGATAGTATGTTAGGACAACTGGGACTTGTTGTCTTATTAACATTTTTTCTAAAATTATAATATACATACTTATAAGCACTTAATCTGATCATTCAAATATTCCTTCGTAGGTTTAATGTGTTTGTTAGTAATAAAATATTCAATATTGACTTAATAGGTAGTGATATTTTAATATTACAGGAAAAGTATATTCGATATAGCTACGCTTGTTTTATCAGATGATATAACGTAAAAAAATCTACTAAACTTAGGTCGTGGGTAAAATTAGGTCAAAACGGTCATTTTTCGACATTACGCCTTTTGCCAGTATAACAACAATATATATTTAGAATACTCGTTATGCTCGAGCACCCATTGTTGTTGTATTATTATGTATTCAAACCTGCTTTCACACTGCTATTTAAGTATTATTTTTAAGAGTATTTCAAAAATCACAGCACATATTTGTGTAAGTTCTTAATCGAAATGTGTATAAATGTACATAGAGAAATAAAGTGGCAACTATAATGCAGTTTTTTTGCCCAAAGTATGAAAATGTATAGTCCGTCACTGTTTACAAATACGTTTTTCCCGTCAATGTTGTACGAAATAGTATTCTTCAAAGTACCCAATTTCTGCTTTAGAATTCGTCTATGTAATAAAAGCTTGCAGTTTGTGATATCAAACGGAATTTGCTTTAATAAAAGCGTAAGCACTACCCACTTACTTTGCATTTATTTTTTATTGCATCGGCTGCGATTTGCAATAGAGACTCAAAGGGCTGTACCTTTTTCAGAATTTCTGTATTGTGTATAGATTATATGTAATACTAGGTGATTAGTTTTGAACGTATGTTTCGTATTTTATTGCATATTTGCGAGATTCATTATTGCATTTTTCTTTAATACGATAAAGGTTAAAAATTAATTTATATTTGATTTTAAAAAATGTTTCTTTTTTCTTTTGATTTGTCATTTAAGGCGTGCGTGTGTTTTTAAATAACTCAATATTAATAAAAAAGCTTTCTTTTTAACAGTTGAATTGAGAAAAGGTATCCAAAACTGTCAAAATTTAATTTAAAATATGTTAGACTATACACGACAGTGAATTATAGTCAACTACATTCTGAAATAAAATATTTTCCATCAAGAAAAACTACGAAAATATTTTAGTGAGACTAATAAAATAAATATTTGTAATAGAACTGTGTAAAATATCAAAAAAATGTTAAAGCGCGTTTTTTTCAAAATGTTAAGAAATTAAGTTAAAATATTTTTTTAATTATGACGGCATAGTATTAGTATTTAATGTTTAATTCAAAACCTGCAATAGAATAGTGTTTTTTCGGTCGAATATCGTCGTTATATTGGCAGAAGGCGGTGAGTTAAAAATGACTGTTTTGAAAAAAATGATTTTTAATGTTTGATTTTCTTACATATATTTGACGATAATATGTTAGGGCAACTGGGACTATAAGTCATTTTTGACGTTTTTTCCAGAATTAAAAAAAATCTTTTATTTTAACCTTATCCGCTCCGAAACGAAGCATATGGATCTTCACAATGTGAAGATT
>JAPMAG010001969.1:0-11678 GCA_036584685.1 Rhyacophila sp. Rhy_31_5
TATTGTAGTCTATTACATATATATATATATATACGATTATAATTTATTAATCAGAAAATATATCTACATAAAAATAAATCAAGGTGAGGCAATATTTTAATAAACCTGTACAAAACGTCTATTTAAACTTACCTGTAAATATGTTAAATAAAAGAGAGAGTCATCTCTACACTTTAGGCGTGTTTATTAAATAAAGATATTTTATAGTTTTGCCACTTTTTGATAGCGAAATATTACATTGTAAAGATAAAAAAAAAACAATACGAAAAACTTTACGTCCAAGCTAATAAATGTAGCGGGATATGATCTGTCACACACAGCACTTTTAGTAACATAGTTTGGTCATTGTTTTTGTTTGAAACATTTCATTAAACTTTTTGAAAGCTTTCAACTCGTTACGATCGCATTGAAAACAATAGCATTTGTGATAAGAATGGAGCGTGACCCACAGGGCAACCACACTCCAGAGAAGCTGGAACAAGACTAAATAATAATGAAATGATTCCCGATTCCATATCCATGAGCACGCGTTCAACTCAACGGAGAAAGTAGGAAAGTCTGATATGAGCCCACACGTGTCAGAGTGAGACTAAAAGAAAACATTGCCTAGCAATTGAAAAATGATAACAATATTTTTTTAGTAAAAAACACGATATTTTTGCCAAGCAGTCAAGTTTAATTTTTAAAGTTCATTGATAAAAGACATACGAGAAGTTTAAGAATGTTTTATTTTTCTCTCTTGAGAAGAAATTTCTCACGTTTTTTTATAATTTTTGCTGTTGTATGCATAAGAATAATAAATTCACAAAAGGGTTATGCATTGTTAAGTTATACTTATAGACGCATGAAAATCACAACTCGTTTGAAGCCACATAGTATATAAAAAAATCTGTTTAATTTTTTATAAAAATACTCATCAATAAACTATTTTTTTCATATTAAGCATTAAAAAGAAAAAATAGTCGTGAAATATAAAGTTTCGCTGTAAAAGTTGTAAAAAAATAAGTTAATTCTTCCACATAAGTATCTGAAAAATATTAATTATAAAGCGATTTGAAATTATTTGGTAATTAATATTTTAGATCCTTGACTTTTCCTAAAATATTTTTTTCTAAATCATTTAAATACCGGTTTTTAAGATTGCCAATATCCAATTCTAGAGTCGAGTATCATTAAAGCCGATGTCATCAATAGAATGCACCAAAATCGTATTCCGCCTCTCCTCGTGTTCCTGTTAATCGTTTACGATCCTAGGTCAAAACTTAGTCTTCGCATAATTGTACCTTAATTATATACAGGGTTAGAAAAAAACTTATCAACTCGTAGAAGCAGCCTCAAAAAACTGCCGTGTGTTTCACGTGCTATGCCTCTTCCCAACGCTATTGTAGAATGGATAATGTGATCAAAAAACTGAAAGCATGAACATGAAAAGGTGAAAGAAGGACGAGTATATGAAGCTGTGTTATTATTTCAAGCAATAGTCGTTATTTCAAAATTAACTGTCCAAAAAGATATCTGTACTAATCGTTAACTAATATGGGTATTATAAATTTAACTTCGAATAAATTCGAAAAAATGTTTTGACACAAAGATATAAAATTAATTGGCTGTTGTTCCTGTATTCGCCATTAATCGTCACAGCACACTGTATAATCACTTACTACGAGTAAATTAAGAGTCGATATTGTTTTATATTTTGTATCAATAATAATAATAGCTTTACATAACTTAACTTTAATTTTCAATTTATTATAGTTTTATTAACCTTACCTATACGCTATTTTTGCAAAAAATAGTTTGGAGTAATGAAAAATTTGAAGCGGCAAAACTACTTTTTGTGCTCAATTAAGTTATTGTATACTTAGTGGAATTATGTATATATACTAGCTAAAGTAAACGAAGAGGAAAAAAAATTCTACGAATTAATTCATGAAAACAATAACGTCCTGGCATTGATGTAAAAACTCGATCTTGTAAAAAGTATTGTATGTTAGAATAATTACTTACATACTCGTTTATTTCTTATTCAACTGTTGATGTGCTTTGGCATGGATAATTATATGATTATGTAAAGGGGTCGTCCATAAACCACGTAACGTTTCTTCATACGTTTCTTTAATCTCTCCCCACCATGTAACACCATGTAGACATTTAGCTTGACACCCCCTCCCTCCTCTCAAAGATTATATAACTTTCCACTTGAAATAATAATAAATAGAAATTAAATTTCCGAGATTTCAAATAAAAAAAACTGTTATCTAACAATAAAAGTTAATCCACTCTCCCCTTTGTAGACGTTGGCGGTCACCCCTCCCTCCCCCTCAGAGCGTTACGTGGCTTATGGACGACCCCGCAGATGTTCTAAAGATTGAAGCAAATAAATGCTTGTGATAGTAGTCATTTCGTATTGTATAAATTTATAAATAAGACAATATTTATTGATGAATAAAAGTTTTGTCTGAAGATAATTATTAGCAGTATAATTTTTTGTGTATGATTCTTAATGATATGCACTTTTGTCGTTGCAATGGAAATTCAAAACGGTATATTTCTAAAAGCAATTTTTCTTCAAGACTTACAATATCCATCTATGTAATATGCACTAAAGTTTTTATTAGTGTATTGCCGCATGGACAATAAGATAAAAATAATTCAGTCAACTAACTTCTTTATATGTGTTAGAAAATTTAGAATCAACATTATGTGATTAACAAAACAAAGGAAAAGTAATTGTTTTTTTTTTAAATATAAAAATGATTAGATTGATATGGTACTGTAGTAATTTATGGATGTGGTCTCTTTAGTAAGCATTACGAATCCAGCATGCTAGCCTATACATTTTTACTTAAAAGAAAAAACGACGTAAAAATGTAGTCGGTTTTCACATTTGACACATTTTCACAACTCAAATAAAAATGTAGACGTGCTCAAATTTTGTGAGCCCCCCCTTTACACTAGGTCTTCATGCGAAAAATCATTAGGCCCATTATGTGGTAGTAATATTAAGTAAGCAGCGATTTACGCCTACTAGCCGCTCATGATTTGGACGACTTCACTATAAAGTAGTTACGCCACTGGGTGGATATAATGATATGCCGACGAATTTTAAATATTTTCTCCGCCATGTGCAAAAATATGTTTTATACAAAGATAAATTGTTAAACAAAAATATAAGTCGCCCTCGGTAGGCTAGTGCAGGTGTGTCCAAACTACGCGCGTAATTCAAAACTAGGGTATGTTGTTATGACGAGCTACCTAGGTATTGGACCTTGGGATCTAGTGGAGGAGTCAGTGAGGTCCTTAAACTAAAAAGTTTGGAGACTTCTGAGCCAGTGAATAGCGCGTCCGCCTAGCAAGTAGGGGTCGCGGGTTAAAGTCCCGTAGCTGGTTACAATTTTTTATTATCCTGGCTACAATACAAATGAATAAACATTTGTATTGTAACCAGGACGTGAACCCGAAATGGTTGAGCTATTGATGAACAAATATTACTCGTAAAAAATAACTGATGAGAAAATCTTTACACGGTGAAAATCACATGTGCTCTATCTCGAAGAGTATATGGATGGAAAACTATTTGAAAATTGAAAAAATTGCAGAATACAGTATTTAATGTTTATTTAATCAACAAATTTTGAATAAATTATCTTATTATTGTATAATTATTTCATCCCTCATTATAAAAATAGTCGAAAAAACAATACAAAAGAATCGTTTGCTGCATAAAACACTGTTTTGACAGATTTTGTTTTATAAACGGTGTGGCGTATTAAAAAAAAAATTACTTGACAGTTTTGAATATCGATATGGTAATTGCTACGCATAAGACTTACGTTGAATAAATGGCGAGTTGGGGTTTCCCCGTATCAATAAATATTTCCTAGAAATAATGTTCCTATTTTATGTTCAGTTTTTATGTGAGTTTTCCTAAGAATTCAAAATGTACTAAAAACATCAATAATATGCAAACCAGTGATAACGTATCTGTATAATATGTTGTTACATATAATCTTTGGTTTTACAAACTTGTATCTATTTTATAAGATGTGACGATATTTTTTCGTAAGGGTTCATAAACCAAGCTTTTCCTAAGTTGTTTCACCGTCCCCCCCTCCATGTAGCACTATGTAGACATTCAGTTTGATCCCCCCTTCCTTCTCTCAAAAGTTACGTAACCTTACACATTAACCGATTAACTATCAAAAGCGAGTTAACTCGCACAACTCAAAACGTAGTTTTCTCGAGAAATTAGGATATTTTGGATGATTTTAAATATAAAAGTGTAAATATATGATTATAATATGGTCATTAAAGTCATTATAAAGAAATATTCACTATAAATACTTTTAACAGAAATATTATGTTCTATTTTTGCTTAAAAATTCATAGCTTACCAGATTGTGACATTATGTCTGGCACAGAAAAGGTGAAATAGAAATGGGATTTGTAATCACCTCCTATCCACTTTTTGAGAGGGAAAAGTGTTACGTAACAACATAAATTAACCAACTCACCTCCTTGTAATGCCATGTAGACGTTGGTGGTCACCCTTCCCTCCCCCTCAAGAGCGTTACGTGGTTTATGGACGACCCCTAAGTGGAATACCAAAATATTCGAAACTGTATTTGAAGGAATTTCAATAGGCATACGGTTCCTTAGCCACTCCAGAAAAACTAGCAAATAACGTTATGAGAGGTCAGAACGGTTAACTGGAAACGACTGAAGATAGACAGTGAATCCTGGAGGGCGGTTGTATAATCAGCCACGCATCTGAAATGATCAGGCGCCTTCTGATTATCGTGGTCCGGAAAGATTGTTCTGCGATTGAACATTTAGTGTCAAATTACGAAGCACTTACTCTATATAAATATTGTAGTCCAATACAATACAATTTACAATATATAAAATGTTGGACAGATATTAGAACATATCAAGAAGGCGTTATGTCAAAAAAGACTGTTTTGAGAAAATTGATTTTTAAAGTTTCAGTCTTGTTGACGTTTTTTTCCAGAACTAGAATATACCTAAAAACACATAATCTGAGCAACCAAATAATCGTTAGTCAGTTTTATATGTTTTACCAATTTTGACAATTTAATATTACTGAAAAACTACAAGAAATATATGTCTAAGATTGTTTTACTGGATGACAGAGAGTTCAAAAATCTATCTAATTCCATTATTAGGTCAAAAGTCATTTTTGCTTAACGCCTTTAGCCAGTATACCGACGACATGATATTGGTGATTCTCTGGTCAATCCAAAATCGACTCACACTTAGGCCACGGCCACAAAGGTAGGCGCCTCGCTTGGTGCTTAGAGCTAAGGTGACAAATCCAAGTGAACCAACGCACATCATTTTATCGGAGCGGCCACACTACAAGGTTGGCACCACGCTAGATGACTATTAAGTCGCTTGGTGTGTATCCCAGCGAACCAACGTGTTGGTTAATTTCATCGTGCCACCAAGTGATTTTACAAGATGGAGGAAGTTTTAATAGAAGAACAATATAAAACGGAGCTTTTGCGTAACCTATCGAAGAATCTATTTTACATTTATACACAAACGTTATCTAAGTCACAAAGTTTTTTTATTACTTTATTCAACATGTAATTTTTGGTTGTTTCTTTGTTTATTATTTTTATACATGCTCAAGTTTATAAATTATTTGCATCTTAGTCGTATATATTATAAATAAAATAAAATCGCTTTAATAAAAACAGTATATAATACAAAACTAAGAATAAATACTTTTCAAATCTTTTTACTTATCTTAATGTAAGAACATCTGATGTACGTATTTTCTTTTTCTAATGTTTTTTAATTGCCCAACTATACGTCAAATGCTTTCTGTTTCATTCGTAAATAACTACAAAACTTTTCATCATGTGACTCTCCGCGAGTACTTCTAGATAGACTAACATTATGAATCCAACAAGTTTGAAATTTTAAACTTCAATTCTCAGAAGTAACTTTCAGGTTAGTTTTGAGAGTGGCGTCGCTTGTTGACTCTACCGCTCCCAAACGTCAAATGAATTTGTATCGAAGCACGTAGCGTGCAATGTGGCCTTGTATGTATCTAGCAGATAAGTGTAGCACCTAGCGAAACACGTCGGTGTGGCCTTACTAGCCTAAGAGATTCAATAAAAGCCAATTTACCTATTATGAAAAATAAATACAAATTAATATCAAGACAGTTCACTGAAATAATTTGCTTTTTTCATTTAATGTAAATTTTATAATTTTCTGAATAATGTAGAAGATAATGACATACTATACAGAAGTTAGATCAATTTTTTTTTAATAAACAATTTTAACTTCATCAGATGTGTGGCAATATTATTTTATCCACAGATAATGATTTTTTGAAGTACCAAATATGAGAAATGATAGGTGTATATAACTATTAATTTGATACCATCATAATTCAGACATCAGAGTCTATAACCTACAATGAATCGCCATGCTTCCACCTTATGTATAGTACGTAGCACTCGACACTTTCATGAAAATTGTTTTTAATAAATGGTATGGTTTTCATTTATATGCGCTGTATATTGCATATAATTCTACAGATTCAATGTTACAATCGGCTTCATAAACCAATGATCATTTAAGTTAAATGATTATCTGACTGACTAATATACATACTATTAAGGTACAACATGTACCTGTATATAATTACTTTACTAAATTATTTACGTTGTTTACACTTTTAAAATCTTTTCCATCTTTTTCATAATGTAATTGTTATTATGCTGATAAATAACAATTATGATCACTTTTTTATTTAAAATTTATTTCCCATATTTTATTAATAGACACCAACAAGTTACTCTATTACTAATTAATTCTACGAAGCTTGGCTGTTAAATTAAAAATATCTATAAAAGAAAATAACCTTTTCACGCCAATATAAACAAATGATATGTATATAAATGTGTTTTATGAAATAAAATATCATTGTGAACAGATAGATAATTTAATCTTTAAAAATACAGTGATAGATCAGTGCACATTTTTATGAAATAATCAAAAATAATAATACAGTTTTCAATACAAAAAATATGCAGGGTCACTAAGCTGTGTGCTATGCAAATGGAATATAATTGAAAATTGTTGGTAATCATTTTTATTTTTGTGAAATAACCAAAGCAAAAAGCTTTTATGAAGCCTGACTCTTTTGTCACATGTTTTAATTTTTTTTTTTAGATATTATAACTTTTACGGGTAAGTCTCATTGGTAAACTCGCTTAAAAATAGAGCAGGTTCAAAATTACAGAGGAAATATACTGTATTATTTTACAATTACATATGTGAGAAAACACCATGCAAAGTGAAAAATCACTACTGAGTGAAATGTATGCGCTTTCACTTGATTCGATAACAATAGTAGTATTTTACCAGAGTTTCAAATGTTGATTACCAGAAAAATACAGATTGACAAGCATTACATTTCTTTCAATTATCTTCCAAAACCAACCAATAGAAATCGACTACGGAGTTTTTGATTCGTGCTGACATTACAAAGTTTGATAAAATCTGGTAAATAGATTTTAAGTTTAAATGCAAGGCCGCCGCCAGTGACTTTTTATAACTGTTCTGGTAAATTTTATGATATTTGGATATATGTAAGGATGTACCACATCACATAAATAAATAACAGAATTTTAGATCCATGTAAAGGATCATGATATGAAGAATGTTACATGATATATAATGAGGTTGAATACATTTAATTCTGAAATAACTAATGTCAACATGTCACCCTTCAAAAATTAATAAATATTATAGCCACACATGTAGATTATATAATATTGATAGTATTACATATTAAATTAAAAAAAACCTACAACAATTAACATACAATGTACACATTAATAACATTGAGAATTTATATTGTGTGAAGTTTCCTAATTAAACAATTATGTTGATTATTTATATTTTAAGAATGAATACAACAGCAAAACATCCACTCAATATTATTATTCAAAAGACATCTATGTACGTGTGGTTTATAACCTATAATATTATTCTGTATGTTCAAAGGCTACAAAGGTATGGGGACTATTGACATAGCATTAGAAAATAATGCAATCTTGACATTACTAATAATTATAACACTCAACATCTAGTACATCAATAATATATAAAACATCTATAGTGCTACATATGTAACCATAAATATATATATATTGGTGTTTGATATGACAAATTTGAAGGAATGGTCATTATTATGATGGCTCCGAATCAGGTGTTGATATTCGTAAGTTTTTCATTTAGTATCATTTTGCCACATAACACATTGGCTATCTGCTAATTATAGATCGTTGGCGTACTGTCGTTAGAAAAAGCGTCAGATATCCTCCACACACTTTTCCCATTATGTTATAACTGCGATGATAATAAAATTATCTAATAGGTACATGTTAATATTGTTATATATTCATGGATGTTACAAATATCCAAAAATTTTTTCTAGATTTTACACAAAGAAATGTTCTTAAAATGAAGATAGTCTTACTAACGAGTTGCACATTATTTGTGGGTGGTTGCATTCATATTTAAATAAATGAACGCACACTTATAATCAGAATATTATAGATTCCATTTTTATGTATAAATCATAAGAAAATTGATAAACTCTTTCACAAACTAGTGTTGGCGACACACTGTGAACTGAAAGTTTTGTGAGTGTATAAATTCAAAATGGTGAAACCCTAATTCATTCTAACGCTTGAATTGCATAAAAACACTGTTTTGACCGATATTCATATAACCACTTTACAAGTAAAATTGATTGTGTAAATATTAAAGTATTTTGAATAAATACTTTGCTGTCTTTGAAATTCTAAACTCATTTTTTACTTGACATTTTCATTACAACCCTTAATTTGACAAGAAAAATTTTACTAATAAAATGGAAGTATGGAATATATTCTCCGGTATCACATTAAAAATGGTTATCAGTATTTTGAATTCAATATGAAGGGCTTGAAGTGCTACATCGAAGCTGATGAGGCTAATGGAAACTGCATCGTATCATCAGGAGGATTCTGGTTAGCCCTCAGAGCGGGGAGAAGTTCTCCTTCAGTCCAAGCCAGAGCCCAACTGTGATCAGCTATTTCGAGTGCTTCCCACTCCGCCTTGAAAGCTGCTTTGGGGTCTGGGGGCATAGCCATTGCCGCACCCGACATCTGCTCTTGCATATGTTTTGATTGATCCGCAGCTGATGAGGGAAAATGTTTTGTTTAAAATTACTAAATTACAATAGTTAAATTTTTATTACACATTATTTTAATAGTATCATTCCTACAACAACCAATCACACGAAAACTAACAGAATATGTATTTCTCGGAATTTTAAGCCATTGTTAAACATCTACACAAATTTATGTATTTCAGAAACTTACTAACTTTGCCATTGTGGATACTTTAAAACAATCATTATGAGGCTGTATGCCAAATTTCTCTGTTAACTTGTAAAAAAGTTATGATAAAAGAACACAAAAAATTAACAGAATCCATCATAAAATAAAATTCATATGACATGAATATAAATATTTTCACTGATTCAAAAATAAAAATGTGAAGGATATTTTTAAAAAAATATGAATTGACAGGACTAAATTAAATATAAATTTTAATGTATTATTTACCATTATTTTCTCCCAAAACAAGGGTGTATATACTGCGCAGACCAAAGACGTTCAAGAAATACCAGGAGGCAGATGATACCCACGCAGCATCCAAATAGGACAGCTCCACACCTCTTTGTAACATGGGCTTAAAGCGAAGCGTGAGAGGAAATGGAACTTTTGCTAAAAAATATGTAAAATGTTTAAAAAAAAAAAAATACTGAATTGTAATTTTGAATACTCGCTCAGGAGCAATCATGTAATTAACAGGTAACCAACGCGAGAGGAAATAAATACAGAAACCTCCTATCAAAGTGCGTAAAATTTAAAATTTAATATGAATTGTAGATTAAAAGACCTAATATATTAACATTATTAACATGTGCCTTATACTAAGCTCTTTGCTGTAATATCCAAGTGCCCAAAGATACTGAGGTTAATATTTTGAATGTCAATGTTTCTCATCTCTGTTGACTGAAAGATTGGTAAACAATCAAGGGTCTGGACATCTAAACGTTTTCTCTGTAGAGTAGACATTTTTTTCTTTGATAGCTCATTAAAAATACTTTCAAAACTATTAAGTGCATAGGTATAATGAATTCATTCCAATAACAGGTTTAATTCAGACATATGTGAATATATTTTTTACTATAAAGTAATTCCTCATGTCACAATCGGGATCAGTATCTATGACCTGGTTGTAGAATGAATTAGTCGGTAGGCCATTAAATGAGCAGTAACTGTATTAAAAAATTGAAACTTACTTGTAAGAAAACCACTAAACATCCAATTAATCCAGCCACCAATAACAATCATAGGGAGAACATTTGTGACATTTCCTTTTAACATGTCGGTCATTACACTTGGATCTGTCATTGGATTCTGAAATTTTTTTTAAAAGCAAATAAATACTTTGATCACTCTTACGGCGTAGGAAAAATAAATATATTGGTATTTCAGTAAAAGATATTTAATATTGGAACAATAAATTAAAATGGATGCCTAGAGATAATAATAATATACAAGTTACCTTTAAGTATATCATGACAATTAAAATGTAGTACCTGTGATGCTGCTGCCCTCTTTTGAACCTTGAAGTATCCAGTTTCTTCATTGTTGAACCAATGTCTTCTCATCAAAAATGATTGCTTAGGTAAATACTTTCCATTTTCTCTCAAAAGTCTCGATCTTATCATAACTTGGCTGTAAACAAAGAATAATTGAGGCCACTATACGAAAGCACTACCGGTTCAAAAAACAATATTTACTGTCAATACTTCGTGGACCCATCGTATTAGTTCCACAAAAAATATTAGAGAAATAAAGGCTGGTTTCGTCTGCCAAGACATTTATTAGTTTAAAATATGTTATTTTAAAAACATAAATTGAGGCAAAATGCATAAAACTGCTTAACATACCAATATACAGCATAATACCGATAATTTGTAGTGCCAAGGGATTTCGGGCTAATTACAAATTATACGCATTTTCCAATAATCGGGACTATTGAGTGATCGAGTGCAAAAAACAGAAAATTTGAAGCTGATGAGATTTTTTAAACAACATGAAACACATAGATTTAAATGCAATTATGTATTAAAACAATGTAAAATTTAAGAAAAGAAAAAACTCAAAACTGAAAAAAGTTAGTAAATTTTAAAATAAAATTTTGATTATGGCATTGCATTTGCATCGTCAAGGGTCACAATCCTAGAAGCAATAAAAATAATGTAAGCAAGCCGAATTCACAGAAATTGTGTCGAAGAACATAGAGTGCATCATTCCATGTGAATAAACAGGATTCTTTATCTAAAAAATTACGAACTATAAGACGTTTAGGTGGCCTTGAGAAGAAAAATCATTACGAATAAATGAGAGGACTAAAATGCATTGTTTTTCACGAATTACCGCCATTTTGCCAAAGGACCGGTAGTTTTTTACGAATAAACAGGATGCGAATTATCAGGATTGTACAGTATGAATAAAATATTAGATAGTTGTCCTTGTTAGTCTAGTTGGTAGCGCGTACGCCTATAAGCG
>JAPMAG010001970.1:1176-11678 GCA_036584685.1 Rhyacophila sp. Rhy_31_5
CTTTTTCAATTTTTACATGAGAACACTTCCACAGGATGTGATTAGCATCCTCTGTTTCATCACATAGAGAAATAAACGAAGTTTAAGGGCAAAACTACTGTGTTTGATTAAGAACTGAGAAGTGTAATGCCCTGGAGTCAATTTAATTATCTCTATTTACTATCTAATCTTTGGGAAAAATAAAAAATATTTTTATAATATTTTCAACAGGCAGTACTTTTTTAAAAGTTAAATTGAATATTCAGAAAACTTTTTCTATTAAATTCTATTAAAATATGTAGACACAAGCATGTAATTCATTATGTAACTAATCGCTCTATGTTTTTAAGTATTTGAGGTTTTGAGTTTTACATTTCCACTTAATGAAATTCGTTAGGAAAACAATGTTGCTGAAATCCATATACGCGTATTGCTTCAAATTCATACACGAAGATTGCGCAACTTTTGTAAATGCAACGTCCTGGGACTAAATTATAAATCTGGCTCTGAGTCAACGTTCAAACCAAATTATCTAGTAAAATAAATTAAAACCCGTAACTATTTTTCATATTATTTATAAATATAATGAACGTTTTAAACTGTTGGTATCGGTTGAAAATTTTGTAACAGACAAATCCAGTCTTAATGTTTTGTAATATATGTATTTTGTAAAAACAAATGTACACAGTTGTGTTATTGTTTTTTAATTTTTAGTGGTAAAAGAATAATACATATGTGACAAATTAAAAATTTTCATTAAAGTAGACTTGAATTATTGGTAAGTAATAAAATTGTACCTCTAAGTTACAGTATATAAAATAAATGGATACTGTATAATGCTTCTAAGAGAGAATAAATAAAAATAAACGTCGCAAATATTTCCAGGCCGATTTATGTGCGCACGCCATATAACAGAATGAAACAACCATTCGGAAAATACAATAAAAATAATGATAAAAAACAGGAAAATAAAAAAATATAAAAAAAACTCGCCATTGTCAGAAGCACGCGATAAATAAATTGTGCACCACCGCTTTGTCGTTCTGGCCAAAACCACTGTACCGAAAGTTATGACAGAAAAAAGCGCGCGGAAAAAATAATAATCGCAAATGAAAATAATTTTCATGAAAAATAAATTTTCTGCAACACTTTTAACGCGCCGAAGTGTAAATCCGCTTAAACGCGTGCGTATTTTTTAAATCGTTATTAAATTATGTAGTTAAAGTAGAATAAATTCACATTTACTTGATACTGTACTCCAAAAACCAAATCTACGTCAGAGTATGCAAATTAATACATTCTGCAGGTTAAATTTTGTCATTATAAATACTTTAGTTATGCAAATTTAGCGATTTTTGCGTACAATCAGTCAAAACGGTATTATAAATTAAATGAAAAGACGTTGAATTAGTAATTAGGTTCAGGATGTTTTTTTTAATAGTTTTCTTTTTTCACCACTCATATAATGAAAGTAAAAAACATGATGTATATTTGTTTTTAAATAGATATAACAAAATTTCAGTATTGGGACGTATTGTTAACTGTCCCACAAAACCAACTATAACGGGATTTAATGAGTACTTTTCAGTCCTTCTGTATATAAATGTATGCTTAAACAGATCGAAGATAGGATACCTGTGGTTTTGAAGCCTTTTAGGCTTTTCCATGAAGCCTTAAGGCCAACATTTTTTAAAGAAATATATCATTTTCTATGTATATTATAACAAAATTCTCGTTTTTGAAGTATACTTTTTATAGTCTGCACTATTCGTTTTCTTATTTGTTCAGCGCAGCTTTATTATATAATATTATATTATAAATCAACACAACTAGCCTTCCAAAACCAAATGGTTCCCCATCTCTGGACATTAAATTATCACAATAGCTTTTTATCAAGCTTTTGGTTTTGATTTTGTAATAATCTTATTGCTGTTATAGTAAATACCGTTAATATAAAACACAACACTACACAGTGAAATTCAATGCTCAAAGAGCCTTGCATCAAAACTTTACATAAATAAGTTCATTTTATTATCATTTTAAGATTGTGCATATGAAAAAGTTTTACCTATCTCAATATTAATAAATCTACAAGGTAAAATAAGTATATTTTTTTATAAATATGAAAATATTTTTACTTTATAATTTTGACGTTGTGTTTTTTACAATAAACTACAGTACTCCGACTTAAAAGAACGTAAAATAACAAATAATTCGCCCGTACTTTAAATCAAAAATATTTTGAACTCGTCTTGCGTGGTGAAATATTCTTTTTCTAAGAACTTTTGCATCGATAACATTATATAAAAGGTTTGAAGGAAAAAGAGAACCAGTCAGAATATTTTGAAAACATCTTTTCGTAAAAATACAGTTAGGAGTGAAATTTGAGACCAGCACTGCCCTCAAACCCGTGATCACTGTCACCCGCGATGGCTACTTTATATTTAATTCTACAAATTTATTTTTAATAAAATAACGAAACCAGTTCCGCATGTTTTACAATAGACCATTACATTATAATATTTTATGAGATAAAAATAATGTGGAAAACCCTGTCATGTTTTGTTTAAAATATATTTGTAGAAAATACAATGAATTGATGATAATACTGTAATAATATTTCAAAAAAAACGTTCATACTTGCATAAATAATAATTAATATTGAAATTCTACGTACTTTTATTGTTTATTTCTTTGTGAACTACCAAAAATGGCTCGCGAGCAACGCTTTGGTATCACTAGATTATATTAAACATACGGCGTTACATATACTACGGTTATAAATGAACTTATTAAGTTAATTTCCGTTCAGTTTTAAAGCCCCATAATCGGAATGGATCAAAATGACTTTGGATAATTTATTGTTTGTCAAATTAACATTGTAGCAAGCGTCCCCTATATGTACTCTATTATAAGAACCTCACACAAGTCAAAGAGAAACTATGTTACCCTTATTAATATGCGCATTTTAAAAACATGCAAATATGACGACGTTACTATTAATCTGAACCAAGGATTATAACTAAGACACAACAGAGAGTAAGTACGTGATTATACGGGTTGGATAAAATTTTCTTTTAACATTTTTTTGTACTACATTATCCCATTTACTATATACATTAAGATATTACTTACTTTTAAAATATAGAGTTTAATTATTAGCTCTAAAATAGTGTTCTTTTATATGAATATTCATCTACAGCATATTACTTGTTTTCAGTAATTTAAGGTATCAACGCTGATATAATATTAAGTCATCTATAAGTTTTACCAAACAAATTATTATTTTATCATTTTACACGTCAAAAAGAAATTGTAGCGTTTGAAAACAGCTTAAACGCGTTTAAATTAACGCTTTTGAAAATACCGTTTTACTTAGAGAAATATAACACTAAAAAAAATACTCCAATATATTGGAAAACAAAATATACATATCGACCGTGCTTAGGAAAAAGAGAGTAAAAGAGAGATTTAAAGTCACATTAACGCAAACTTGAAGTGCATGATGATCAATAAATTGTTATTTTATTTTCGTTATTGGATAATAAAGAAAGTTATTTAAAAAAGCTTACTTTTTCAGTGTATTTTTAAATTGTTAAGAAAGTTTCAACTGTGATTATTACAAACTTGTCTCATTGTGGGTTACAATTTTTTTTGCACAGCACCTTTCAATTGACAATTATTACTCGTAAAAAAACTGTGAAAACAATCTTCACATTTTAAGAAATAAGAATATTTATTTGATGCATAAATAATATATTTTATTGCTTGTTGCTTGACGTATATATACGTCTATACTTTTTCAAATCGAATTTTGAGAGGACGCATATGTGCATCCATATTCTTAGACTGGTAAGTATTATCTAGAATGTTCAGTTATTAGATTATTATTTTTTTAATTTTCTGTCGAAATTCAAACAAAACTTTTTATAATTAGTTTTAAGTTACTGAGATATTTACTGATAGCCAAACAATCGTTGTTACTAACTTTTATAAGTAAAATTTTAAATCACGTACGTTAATATTTCTCTCGCTGTATTTAAATTCACATATTTCATCACATTAGTTTATTCACATATTCACACGTTTGATACAAATAATGAATATACCGATAATGTTAATATATATTTATAAGTAAGACTTTAGGCAAAATCAATAAATGACCGCTGCTAATTAATATCGGCATATTGATAGTAAATATTTTGGTTGCGTAGTGAATTTTGATTAATTTTATCTTCTGGCAATCACTGGTTGAAAGCAATTATAACGAAATAGTAATACAGTACAATACCAATAATCTACATCACGTTTATTCATAAAAAACTGTCAGGCCCTTGGGAATTTCAATGGTTATTCGTAAAAAACAATGCAATTTGGTCCTCTCGGTTATTCGTAATGATTTTTGTTCTCAATGCTACCTAAACATCGTATTATTCGTAAATTTGTAGGTAAAAAACGCCATTTATTTGTATATAATAACTTACTTCTACCTTTTCCAACACAACAGCTTTTATGAATTTGGTTTATTTACACTTTTAAATGCCCATAGAATTGTGAATATTGACAATGCGATAGATCCCTTTCGTAATCAAAAAAATACTATTTTTTTTTCAGTTGGAGATTTTTTTTTCTTAAATTTTACATCGTTTTAATATCGACCGTACTTAGATAAAAAGGAGTAACCCTTACAAAACAATTTTTACAGGACGCACAAAAAACGTGTTTTCATGATTTTTAGTCAAAAGTTACATTAACACAAACTTGAAGTACATGATGACCAATAAATTGATGTTGTATTTTCCTGATCTAATAATGAAAAAAGTTATTTTAAAAAAATCATTAAAATTTAATGTTTACGCTTTTTTTATCCTTCCCACACAAACTTAGTAGGTCGTTTTTTTTCAAAATTTAAAACTAAATTTGGATAATAATTCGACATTTTAGGTTTAATTCCTTTTGACAAAACATGCTTCATTTCGTTTTGTTATAAAAGCATGTCCACTCCGTAATGAAGCTTGTGAATTTTTAGAATATAAAGATTGTTTTGACATATATTTTTACGAGTAATAATTGACAATTATTAGCTCAACTATCACGGTCCATATCCTGGTTTCAAATGCACACGATAAAACCTGTACAATTTTCGCCTGCTACGGGATTCACACCGTAGATCCTCGACTCGTGATTCATATGCGCCATCCATTCACATATTACAACTTTTGGTACGTCAGTACGTATACAAAACTGTAAAAAATAAAATATAAATAATTGTGGTTGATATTTAGGCACGCTCGTAAATACGATTGATCATTTTTGATAATTCAATACAAGTATATTTTTCAAATACCGATATATAACAATACAAGCTTTAACAAGTCACATTTGAATAGGCATTAATTAATCTTTGCAAAGTCTCCAATCTCCTGTGATGTCCATCCTAAGGCATTTAAAATTATAATTATAATACAAAATATTCAAGACGACCACATTAGTCAGGTAATTATTGTTAAGATGATATAGGAATAATTGCGGTGAACGAAACGGGTAATGTGCATGAAAAGTATGTGCATATACCAATTTTATTACCTAGTACGTGAGTGTTAGTTACTATGTTTTAATATTTTTTTCTTAACTTACTGGGTTTTGAAGTTGTATTTGAGGAAAGTATCGTCACTTGCTAGGTTTAAAAGAATTGATTTTACTCATTTAGACACTGATTGCTTATAAAATATTGACATAAAAATGTGCGGTATAGCTTAATAATATAGAATATTTATTAAAACGAAATTTCAAAAAATTCGTTTTAATGAATATTCTATATTATTTCACCAGCCGCGCTAGTCATGGATAAATGTGGATTAAGACAGGCAATGTTATGCATTAGAGTTGCTTTCTTTATATTAAATTTTAAATTGTCACAAAACAAACTTTTAAACAACTTGTCAATGGTTTTTGGGACATATTTGCGGTGACATAGTTTTAAATTATTAACATAATCATTTTCTACGTAGGATGTTGTTGATTTCCGTTAAATGACGTCAAATACAAACAGCACAAGGACACATCTCTGTTTGACCTCAGTCCTAATTCCATCCTATTTGGTGGTTGTATCGCCAGTTTTAAAACAAGGAGAAAGACTCATTCAGACGATATAATCACTAAGCTACTATTAGAGATAAAAGATACTTTTAATTTAAAAAATCTTTTATGCGCTCTTATTTTTTACTCTTACTTTATTCGTATTAATTATAATACACGTTAACAATTAAGACAGTGTTTTCAAAAGTAACAACGCTGTAATAAATTGCTAGTTAAGAAAATATGTTTCACTAAAAAGCTTTTTTGCTTAGGCAAGAAATGATAAAACGTTTCACCCTATTAAGTGAAAATTCTTGAAACTTGAGAAATAAGCTAAGATGTTCGTCTAAATATAGAGATTTGACAAATCTTATAAAGGCACTTAGCTACCGTTAGCTGTCATAAAGTGTTTGCAGAAACGTCATTATCTACTTTCAAATTAGCATTATTTTGAATAGAAGGTAATGTAGGTGGCTTTCAAACTATTACATATTTTAAAAAGGTTAAAAAAAGATTTGTTTTTGCTACTAAGACACTTTGTGTTATTAATTGTTTGACGTAGGGAGAAATATCAAAAAATATTTGATAAAACGTTTTACCTTTTTACGGATTAAAAAAGCTGAATTATTACTATTACCATTATTACAAATTGGCGCTACGATTCTTTCAGGTCCATGGCCAACTACACATCCTCTCTCCAAGCCTCTCTGTCTCTAGATTTCTCTCTCTCTCTCTCCAGTCATTCACACTCAACATGTCTGTATCTTTAGTAACGTTATTGGCCCATCTCATTATAGGACAACCAACGGGGCAAGTGCCTACTGGAGTTCCGTCAAACATTTTCTTAAGAGTTCTAGATTCATCGCACCTTAAGACATTACCCGCCCATCTTAGTCTCCATTTGCCTTCAAAATATTCATTTTGTTAAATAATTTTCAATTTCTTAAATAAAGCTGAATTTAGATCATAGTTCGGTGTTTTTATTTCATTTCTTTTGACAAAAATCTATTGTCATACACTATATACACTGTGAATTTTAAATAAAAGCACTTTTCAAATTTCTAAGGTTTACGCCCATTTACCTAAACAAGGTTCAAACATGACTTTATAAAGTCTCAAAATAATTACATACTAAACTTTGAGAACAAATGCGTATTGAAAATACCGGATAAGGTGGCACGATAAATACGGTGATAAGGGA
Source organism: Rhyacophila sp. Rhy_31_5 (assembly GCA_036584685.1). NCBI lineage: Eukaryota > Metazoa > Arthropoda > Insecta > Trichoptera > Rhyacophilidae > Rhyacophila > Rhyacophila sp. Rhy_31_5. The sequence continues at coordinate 8,435 of JAPMAG010001970.1, forward strand.
ACAAATCGTGCAACATTTTAAATCTTAAGTGATAACAAACCATGGGACTCGGCTCGAGAATGTCTGGAGCGTATCTCTATTCAGCATGTTTTTTCCTTAAACCATTTGTATTCTGTCACTCTAGGAGGCAGTGGGATACCATATATAGAATGTATTCGGTAAAGTTACCGGTTGCCGGCATGACATGGGAGAAATAAAAAAGACGAGCCAATGACATTGACACATGATGGCGACATATTCATATATTTCGGCTAAGGGAGTGTAATTTAGGTTAAGAATTACAAAGATGAAATATTATTTTTTTGTAAACTAACATTGACACATTCTTATTTTGTCTTTTTTTCTTTGTAAAAATAAAAGTGTTATAGGTATTATATAATATGTATGGATCTTTAAATGAATGGCAATATTTGATAGAATGCAATATGGGATATTTATAAATGTATGAAATATTTATTTTTCCATTATGGCGTTCAATTCTATTAACCTGCCCAGGAGTATGGAGACACATATGCGTTCGTTCAAAACTCTCTTTGAAGAATTATAAATGTGTATATAGGTCAAACATCAAGCAATTAAATACTCACATATATTATCTATGTATCAAATAAACATTATACAATATAACAATAGTGTTGCATATATTTAATAAAATTCCAAATTAAAGGATAAATTAATTAAAAAAACTTTCACCCAATTGTGCAACACCAATCAAAAAGCTCACCCCTGGAAAGGTTAGGTCACCCTCGGTGACTCACTGGACATATCTTCTGATTGTGAGCTCGGGGGTTGCGGGCTTGATTCCGTAGCTGGTCATATTTTTTTCAAATGTTTATTCACTCATGTTTGTAGTAAGTCATAATAATCATGACATAATTCAAAAATCACATAGGAAAGTTGTGAACAAACTGGTCTTTAAAACCCCGTTCTCTGTTTGGCAGATGAAGTGGACGGCATCCTGCGATGGAAGGCAAATATCTCTGTTTTTTCAGATGCGTCTTGGAGATTTGAGGTGAAAAGACTAACGTCCTTACATTGAACCAGTTAATTTCTAACTAAGCATGATACATTTCCTGCCAAATTCTATGAGCTTGGTAAGCTAGTAAAAAAGCCTAACTGCACTTGCAAGCATGACCAATAGACCGATGAGCATCTTTTATGGAACTATTTATTAATAATTTCACCCCATACGAAGCCATTCACCAGGATCTGTCCTCATATAGGTTTTTTTGGACATGCTGGTATCTATTAACACTAATTTCAAAGACTTTTCCAAATTTTCGGCATTTTTCTAGGCAACTTCTAGATAAATTCATCGGATTTACGTTTGGACGGCCAAACTAATCAAATACTCAGCACACCGGGTATACAGGGCGCTTCATGCAACTAAGGAATAGCTATGAGGTGATTAGATAGTCTACAACTTATATAAATTTCTTTCGCACTTCGGTGCATCACCATGTATCACCATACCATCCCATACGGCTCTGCTATGAAAGTAGTTATAATAAAATCAGGCAAATAAGATCAAAGATTATTTCGTGCGGCGTCTAAAAGGCGACTGCGTTCTGAAATGGCCGCAAATACTGGTGAATGAGAGAAGGGAAAAAAATGTAATAACTACTCGTAAAAAAAACTATTCTGACTAAACTAAACTAAACTGTCACTTACAACGTTGTTAATGTTTTATGTTATGTGCTCCATCTCCGAGTGGGCGTAAAATAAAAAAATACTTTATATATCATTGTTTAAGAATATTTTAAATTTTAATACGTGATAGTCAAATAAAAGTTATGTCAATTGGAAATTTGTTATATAGATTCGACTCTATTTTGGTAAAAAGGCTTCTTTTTAAAACTGCATTTATTTGACAATCACAATGTACACAACTAAATACACGTTCTGTCAAAAGGAATTAAGCCGAAAATGACAAATTATTATAGAAATTCAGCTCTAGATTTTGAAAATAAACCGGTCCACTAAGTTTGTATGGAAAGAAAAAAGGCGTTTAACGTCATTTTTTAATAATTTTTATTTAAAATTTTTCTTAATAATCAGATCAGAAAAATGAAATACGAATATATTGGTCATCATGCACTTCAGGTTTGTGTTAATGTGACTTTGACTAAACATCATTAAAACGCGTTTATATGCCTCCTGTAAAATTTGTTCTATTAGGGTTACTTCCTTTTACCTAAACATGGTCGAGTATTTTATAGAAATAAGCAAAACTATTATGTTACTTATGTAATATTATGGATTTCTATTAAGTATTGGCTGTAAATGAATGTAAATTATATACATTCGCCACAAGATACATAAAAATATAAAATTGTTATTTGAGCGTAGTTCAAAATTAAATATACTCGTATTTCAAAATGAAAATTCTTGGAGGAAAAATAAAACACAAATTTTTTGGTCATCATGCACTTCAGGTTTGTGTCAATGTGACTTGGACTAAAAATCATTAAAACACGTTTTTTGTGCCTCCTATAAAATTTGTTCTGTGTTCTGTTACTCCCTTTTACCTAAACACGGTCAATATTATTTTAAGTCTGTTTTATTCAGAACAATGGCCATGTTTTTCTACATGTAAAAATATTTTAATAATCAAATATGTGTAAGATTGTATCACAACAACAACAAATCCAAGGCTAAATGAACAAAACATTGAATAATATTCGCTATTTCAAGTGACAAACTTTAAAAATTATTCACGGTCATTTTTTGTGACTAATAAACGAAAATTGTTTCCGCTACGAACTGTTTTCCTGCTGTTAACCTTGAATTTCCGTTGCGATGCTAGATTAGGAAGGTATAACTTTTTTTTAAAATGATATATGACGAATGTGTTTATCATTCAACGAGTATTAAAAGCAAAGTACTTAACGATTTTTTCATTTGTTTCCTTACAACATTTTCAGTTTTCTATTTCATTGATCTTTGGATTGATATTTTGCCAATATACTGTATAAATGACTAATTTGATCTAATAATGCAGTTTGGTAGATTTTTGCATTCAGTATAGTAATCGTAAAAATATGAAAGAATTGATTCTCCTAGAAATACCATTGTTAAATTTATTGTTAAAATTATTGTTAAATTGTACAAAACGCTTAATATACTTATAGGTATATTTCTATTATTACTTACACTTCCAATTATTACTACATCCAAGGTGAAGATGAAGCGCTGGACTTGGCTTGGCCATGTGTTAAGAAGGCCCGATTCGCATCTCAACCGG
>JAPMAG010001972.1:0-11677 GCA_036584685.1 Rhyacophila sp. Rhy_31_5
AGGCAGTACGTGGTGTCCATATGCTCCAACTAAGGGGCGTGACATGGATTAAGATAGTTATGTATTTGTTAACAATCCAGACTTTAAATGATGGAAATCGCCTTATAGACAGGCCAATAGAGTTAATTTATGTTTCAGTATTTATTCTACAGGTTTTCTGCGAACAGTAGGGAAGTGAAATTTCGGAGATGAAAGAACACGAAATTTAAAATCTGTTTAACAAACGCTATTATTTCAATACGTACTCGTATGTACACCATATTTCTACTTTTTTCATTTTTTCCAAATTTGCTTTCAGATGGAGCATATGGGACTTTCACAGTGTGAAGATTTTCAAATAGTTGCTTTTTACGGGTAATCGTCGTTACTGCTTCCAGATGTTCTCGGATGATCTTGACAATTTTGAGAACGATGCTTTCAATGATTGTGCTTCTTATTTCACATGTATACAATTTTTCTATTTACCGTAGTTGTGCATGGTTTTTCAAAAGACACTACGTCATATAATTATTCTCGTTGCCCTCATTAGGCTAGTGGATAGCATGTCCGCCTAGCAAGCGGGGATCACGGATTCAAGCCCCGCAGCCGGTTCTAGATTTTTTTCAAATGCTTATTCATTTGTATTGCAGCCAGGACATGGTCACAAAATAGTTAAGCTAATAATTAACAACGATTACTCGTAAAAAATAGCTGTTAAGAAAATCTTCATCCCATGCAAATCCCATATGCTCCATGTCGGAGCGTATATTGAATTGAATATCAATATATATTTACTCAGTAGTACTTTAGTTTCAATTCAATGTTTTTTGTTTGTTGAAAACGGTGTTTTATTTATATATTAGGTATAATTATACAAGAAAAACAAAATACGTTAGCTTTTCCCTGAAAACTGTGAAACAATTAATATATTGTCTGAAATTGAGCGCCAACTTATTAGCAGGAAATCCCTAAATATATTTAGTAAATTTAGTAGGTTCGAAAGAATACTCGAGCAAGATAATTTCAATCTATACTAGCTATACTATACATAGCTTCATAAAACTAACACAAAATAATTTAAGTTTTTGTATAAGAAACAAGCAAGCGGTTAGTAACATCCCGTAATAATGAAGACGTTTTCATTGCAATGGGTCAAATCACGAATCACGAACTTCGCTTTAAAAGCTAAACAATTGATAAACATACCTGATGATCATAAATGATTATTTTTCAAAGTGTTTCCTTTGGCTCACAGAAAAACTTTGCCTAAAAATTGGTAAAATAAATCAATACTTGCTACTTGTGTAGAATAGATTCCATAGTTTTTCGAAGACCAACTAGTAACCCGCCAGTACACACAACCACGATTATGCGTAGTCACCTTCTGAATACTTGCAAATATACTTTTAAACGAACATCAGTAAGAATTTTTCTTATAGCTATTACATTGTTATATTTGAATGCCGTTTGTTCGATTTAGTTCAGTAAAGTTTCAACATAAGAAATATAGTTAGTATTAGCTCGTATTCTCATCTCCATTTCCTCAGTCTTCTGTAAGAGTAACAGTATAAATGATATCATCATAATTCATGTATTGAAAACCCGGATCATTTGAGTTGCAAACAAACCACTCGCCGATGATTTTCCCCATAGGCACTTTCATATACATAAACAATTTTCACTTTTCCTAGTGTATTCAGAATTGAATACATTTATTATATTTCCGCGTTGGGATTCGTCCATAAATCACGCAACGCTCTCGAGAGGGATGGAGAGTTTACCACCAACGTCTACATGGAATTACAAGGGGGAGGGTGGATTATTTTATATTGTCACGTAACACTTTTCCCTCTCAAAATATGGATAGGAGTTGACTATAAATTTCATTTCTATCTAACATGGAAAGTTGCGTAACCTTTGAGATGAGGGGGGAGTCTTCAAGCTGAATGTCTATACTATGCTATATGGAGGAGAGGAGGTTCGAAAAACGTAAGAAAAAATGTGACGTGGCTTATGGACGACTTTAGTAAGTATTTATTTTCAACGAACAAACAAGCGGCAGTGAACTTCCTTTTGACCAAGACTTTCTTCCCTACTAAAATTTAAATAGGAGTTGATTATAAATTTCATTCCTTTAATCCAATCTAATGTGGAAAGTTGCGTAACCTTTGGGAGGAGGGAGGCGAGTTCAAGCTGAATGTCTACACAGTGTTATATAGATGAGAGAGGATAGAAAAACGTTACATGGCTTATGGATAACCCCTTAGAAAGTATTTTTTCCACGAATAAACAAACGGCACTGACCTTCTTTTTGACCAAGACTTCACGTGTATAATCAAATATTATACTTTTTCCAGAAATTCGTAGACTCCTCATTTTCTTTATATGATATTTGAGACCAGTACGGTAAAGCCGTTTCACTTGATGATACTCGTATAACACTTATATTTTTTTCAAGCTTAGTTAATCCGCACCTGAATAGTCCAATAGTACACTGTAATACCTTCGGAATAAGCGGCCCAACTATGGCGGCCATACAATATAATATACGCATATATATTACGAGTATTTATTATGTATCGTGAGCGAATTATGATCTCTACCTGAATACAATAATAATTAAAGGAGGCGAATCGGCAGCATTATTTTTTTCGCGCTCTGTTTTTGCGATCGGCAAAACATAACTGTAATAAATACTCAATATTGAGATTGGTGGGGCCAATCGGGTTGAATGTACATACCTGCCTAGGCGATTATTTCAATACTAGTAACTGACAAAGTATCTATTTTTATTTACCCGTAGAACTTTTTACCACGTTTACCAGTGCAATATATGAGCGTTCAACTACTGCACACTTATCTTACACAAATGTTTGCATTTTCCGCAAATCTGAACATCCTGGTCATCCTACAAATAAAACTCCATAAAATATCACTCGTTTAATGAAAAACAAACGTAACTGCGTTTCTGATGTTTTGAGAAAACGGCGTTTGAATTTTAGACGATTGTTTAAATATTTATCAAAAATCAAGCAACCGCTCGATACAAATGCTTTTTTTATGTAATAAGTATAAAAAAGTATGTCACGTTTTATCTACCCATGTAAAAGTAAAGTAACCGTATTGCATGATACGTCGGTTTTACATTCAAATCATATCAACCTTATTTAGGAAAGAGGACGTAACCCCCAGTTTTATGAAATGTGCTTTAATTGGAGAATCACAATGTACACAACTAAACACACGTTCTGTCAAAGGGAATTAAAACAAAAATGCCGATTTATTATCGAAATTCAGTTTTAGATTTTGAAAAAAGTACAATCTACTATGTTTGTATGGAAAGGAAAAAAGCTTAAAACGTCAATTTTAATGATTTTTCTTTATTAACTTTCTTAATTATCAGGTCGGGAAAATTAAATACCAATTTATTGGTCATAATGCACTTTAAGTTTGTGTTAATGTGACTTTGTCTAAAAATCATTAAAACCCGTTTTTTCAGCCCCCTGTATTTTTTGTGAGGGTTACTCTCTTTTACCTAAACACGGTCGATATTAAATTTGTTATAATTGCAAAGAAACATATATAATAATAACAGCGAAATTAGATAAAGAGAAGATATGATCTTTTCACACAATTCACGGATTTTTCTGCATTTTTAATACAAAATCACGATTTTCGCACATGTGGTTCTTTTGCACTACACGAGCGACATATCATCGTTATACTGGCAGAAACCATTAAGTCAAAAACGAATGTATCGAAAAAAATGATTTTTAAAGTTTGCGTTCTTTACATACATTTAACGATAATATATCAGAGCAATTGGGACTGTACTGATTGATGTTCTTTTTTATATAATTAAAATATGCCTAGAGACACTTAATCTGATCGGCCAAATAATCTTTTTTTCCATATACGCTCCGATATGGAACATATGGGAGCTTCATAGCATGAAGATTTTCTTAACATTCATTTTTTTGAGTAATATTGTTAATTATTAGCTTAACCGTTTCGGCTGCGTGTCCTGACTACAATACAAATGAATAAACATTTGTAAAATTTGCGACCTGCACTGGCCTCGAACCCATCAACCTCGGCTCATGAGTCGGATAACTATCCACTCACCCACGAAGGCAATAATAGTCTTTATCGGTAAAATGTGTTTTGCCAATAATAAAATAATCAATATCGACTTAATAGGTAGCGACATTTTAATATTACAGAGATATGGCTAAGCTTGTTTTACCAGATGATAGAACGTGCAAGTCTATCAAACTGCATTATAACTCTATGTCAAAACGGTCATTTTTCGACTTAACGCCTTTTGCCAGTATAGAGACGAAATGTTCATCTTACGCACTCTACGAAAATATTTAATTTACAACATATTGCATGTTTTTTTTATTTACACTTACATATTAACCTTTCTGTGCGAGCCATAATGTCACAACCCGGCAAGCTGTGAATTTTTAAGCAAAATTATAACCTTAATATTTCTTTTAAAAGTATATTGAATGTTTTTCTGTCATGATTTTGATTTTAATGATCATATTATAGTCATATCTCTGCGTTTTCATATATAAAATCATCCAAAATATTCGATTGGGTGGACGTTTTTTCATTAATCCAGCTATTAATTTTGAATTTTATTAATTGTATGCAATTCTATTATTATAATATAATGTTTATTTGATGCATACATAATATATACGAGTATTATATTGCTCGGTGCTTGACGTACTATTGTATGAAATGTTGTATAGTATACTTCTTCGAAGCGAATTTTGAGCGGACTCATATGTGCGTCCATACTACTGGAAAGGTTAAACGCGAATAATGAGCGGAAAATACAAATATTTCTAAGTATGTACAATATTCTGTTTTTACTAGGGCTGTGGAGTCTGAGTAGGTGGAGTAGTGACATTTTAGGCGGAGTCGGAAAAAATCGACCGACTCCGACTTATTTTCCTTTTCTTTGATGAATAACATTACGACTTGCGTCAAATGACATGACTGTATATGATTCAGAATTCTGTGTCTACATTATTTTGGACATTATCTCGGAAGTATTGTTTAAGGTATTTTTTTCTTTAAATAATGTAATTTGTCCAATTATTTTAAAAATATGATTTTGTTGTATAATATATATATTTTTTAAATAATTATTTTTGTATATAGATATTGCTTGTTGCATATATGTAATTAATGTTTTTTATTATTAAATTGATTTGTTTGTGTACGAGTGTATTTACTCTTTTATTTTATTTATACTTATATCATTATAAATAAGTCAATGTACATAAATGTACAATGAAAGTTGAAGTCGGATTTGGAGTTGGTAAATTGTAAACTGACTCCACAGCCACATGTTTTTACAGTATGTACTTGTGTACTTTTAACACTAAACCAGCCGATGATTTGTGTATACTCAATTCTTACCGTGACCAGTCGTTTTTTGTTTGTCGTATTTTATTTTCGGAAATAGACCAATAAAAAAATAAATTAATACCAAAAAAACGTATATTTAAATTTATATTTTGTATAAAGCAGTGAAATTCTAAATAAATGTTTAAAAACAGTCATTTATCTGACTGGGCGTGGAAGTTGTAGTGTTAAATCAATATCTACGAATTTTTTCGTATATGTAAAAAAGGCTTTTAAAATTCCAAGAATCTTAAATGTATTCTTCTCATGCCTAAAAACTTTCTTTGCAATGATGGATTGTATTTATTTCAAAGCGGATAAAAGATTTAAAACACTAACGATTTAAAAATTAAAACCACAAGCGAGAATTTTTACAACACACTCTTTTAGATAGAAATATAAAAAATGCGTTTTTTTTCTTTTATAAGAGCAGTTACAACTACGTATAAGCCATTACCGGTTTAGAAGAAATATACTCACTAATTAAGTAATAAAAAATAACTTATCTGATATATAGGAGAACTCGTTAAATTGAACATAGTTTTTTTGTATTTTTTTGGCTTTTACGATCCATCAAATGAGGTACAAGCCTTTTAAACTTTCAAGTTTTTTGGAATGAATATAAAAAACTAGATCAGTCGATATTATAAAATATTTTTAATTGATTTTACATTTGTCTTCAGGCTATTGATTTGATTGTGTATAAATTTTAGTATTCATTTACTTCTTGAAATTTACCTTCAAATAAAAATAGTTATATGCCTAATTCTTATACCTTACTATAATTAACTTTAAACTTTATAGACGATTTAAGAAGAAACTAGAAAAGATTGACATACCGTTGTTTGACAATTATTTAGCCAAATATGTGAAATAATATTAACACAAATAAAAAAACTGCATTTTAAGTAGATGACGTTGTTTGACTTTAAGACCTCGCATTGTCCTTCAAAAACGTGGTCCTTATCGTTGTTCGGGGGTGCCTTCAATTGTAGACCAATGTTGCGTTGCATTAAGCGATATGGCCATCACCAAACGTTTATGAGATTGACAATGAATATAATGTACAAACATGCCTCATAATTTGATAATTCGTCACCAAACTAATGTAGAATCGCGTCGAAAAGCCTACAGCCCAACAACAAATATATGAACAGCTCTGCACTCTTAAATTTCAACAAAAAAAAGTGTAATCACTGTGGATGACCACAATTACAACGTTCTGGAAAATGCAGAATGCGTCTTACGTAGTACAAACAGTTCGAACAAATACTGATGCATCCCAGTACGGTACTAGCTAATAAATAACAAATGCTATCCCACAATTATATCTAAGTGTATGTTCTAGCTGACATTAAAGTCGATTGTCGAATTGAATGGCATATCGATTTACGCAAATACATTGAAAGAACGTTTAAAACAACGGAAATTAATTCATATAACTGGCACCGTTTTTTATGCAAGAATTGAAGCGTGCTGAAAAGTATTAACCTCAATTATGAATACATCATACTGAGGAATAATTGCAGAATTTCCATACATCATCTATCATCAATGGCAAATCATGTGTTGTTTGATAATAAATTTATATTTTTGGCATAATTTTTTTGTGACAGGCATTCAACGTAAGTAATTCAAATCTATTTGAATGTTAGTGGACCAGTAGGAGCTTTTGCATTCAGAAAAATGATACACGATATAGTACTAGTCCCCACACTTGTTGATTGCACTCCTGAAAATAACTCTTTTAACACGTTAGATAGATATGTTCCTAGAAAAAAACGTGCTGCGTGAAACCGTGATATACGAGACTAAGGCCGTCCGCATATGGAGCTACTAAAAAGAAACTGATCACTGAAGAAAATCGCCAAGCAGATCGCTATGAATCAAATGAATGTAACTGACTGGTCAGTGACAAGTAGCGCCGTCTGAAATGTCCCATTTAATTACAAAGATTCTGACTAAGGGCAGACTGGTTGGTGATAAGCGTCGTTGATCAGTTCCGTTTGAGTAGCTCCGAGTGCAAACGGACTTAGAGCCAATACAAATTGGAGGGGTGCGTTCCGAAAAGTTTTAAAAACGAAATATATGTTTTTTAAATTCTACAATTTTTCTTAAAAATATAAACATACTTAATCAAAAAACGTAAGTAAAATTTTTTTTAAATCTGCTCTCACTTATGTTAAAATCATTTTATTAAATTTTCGTCTTCATCACTGTTCAACGCAATGAGGCGAAAGCGTTTTTTCGGTCGAACGATACTCCCATTTCTTCGTTAGGACTTTTGCATTTTCTGCCCACTTCAAAAAATCTGTTATTTTAGTCTATTTGCTGGCCCTTACAAGTTCGTAGTAAATCTCATTGTATGGAAAAGGGACAATTTTCAGCTCTCCTTTGAATTGTAGACTTTTTCAGCACAAAGGTCTTTAGTAATGAAAAATGATTCAAGATTTTTTCTACGTATAAGAGAGTTTTCGTATTTTCATTACTTTGTTAGAATGAAACTGTTGTTGGTTATCAATGTTATCATGCTATACGAGGGTTTCCGCAATTTTCTTATCGTGTAAGAGCGAAACCGTGTTTTAGGAGGATAATCTATATACTGGTAGCCACAAATAATTGGATATGGACCGACAATCCGTGTATAATACAGATGAAAGAAATCAAACTCATATTGAACGGTTATTATTCTTAAAAAAAAAACTTTTCCTCACAGCGTGGAGGTGCATATTCTCGCTTTGATTGGTGATTTACTTTTATAGCAGTCATTGTTTTAATTTATTTAATTAATATGAATTTGACAACTTTTCGTAATGAATGAAAGATTTGGCCTCGCCTTTTATTTAATAAAATTCATTATAAATATATTGTGCATGTATATTTAATGTAATAAAAGGGTAAACTTATATTTTTAAAAGAATAAATATATTTCAAGTGATTTCAAAAAAATACCATTGTGTATGAATCCGGGATTAATTGAGATCATCTATTTTAGAAGAACTAATCTAAAAAAAGACATGGCACTTATAAATCGTGTCATAAACGTTTAATGCGTTCCTCAAACTTGCTTCATTTATTATTAAAATTGTTGTGACATAAAGGTTCAAACAGCTTGATTATGAGTTAATGTGTATGAATACATATTTCTGTTATGTTTGTTAATCTCGTGATGACCTAACTAAATACAATAATGTAAAATAAAAAAGTTATTGATTATCCGGAATGATTGGAGAGAGAAAACGGATAGTACATGCGCGAAAAAATCGACAAAAATATTTTTTCAAAGAATTAAAATTGAAATAATAAAATAGTATTTATACATTTTCCACATATTCACTAAAAGTAAGTATATATTTATATATTCAAGAATGGTTTCGTCTGTTAGGACATTTTCAAAACATTAGTCTTTGCATGAACATGCATAGTAAGTATACCGTCACGTGTGCTTCTGCTATAGATAAGTTTAAAATCATATGTAGGGTAAGAGTGAGATATCATTCGAACAAATGTAAAGAAGGCGGCTGCGCACAATCATGGTTGCGTGCACTGGAAAATTACTGGTGGGTTCTCAAACACAATTCATTCGATAACTACAGGTAACCCCGTTTATCGTTTACCGTAACGTATATCGCGACCCTGGCGAGTACGACTTCGTTTAATCGGGATGTTTTTTTTTTTACTTAATTTTTGGCTTCCACACATGTCAGAAATCGTCTTATGAAAGTTTGTACGTGCATACTATCTTTTTTCTTGCCCACTGACATTAAACACATGTACATATACGTAAAGTTACCCAATCGTGTATGAAGGTTGTTTGAAAAAGGTTGTTCTGAGAAATTGTTGAAGATCAACATCAATTATGAAAATGATATTCAAAATACAATCGAAGAGATTAGTTATATAGCCGTTTCCGAGGCATCGAAGGTGTTTGATCTAGTCTAGATGATATTCAGAAATTGTAAAATTACACGGCGAATCATTAAGTAATAAAGAGATGCACGCCTACTGCCAAATTATATTCGAAGAAAATGACGTTTCGAAATCCGTTTCATCCAGTGCGACAGTTAAGTGTCAATATCAATGAAAAGACCCTTTCTTTTCACAACCAATGGAATAGGTACGTTCACACGATCACTCAATCACGAGTGATTGGACTGTGGCGCTCTAGTCTGTTTCGCTCACTTAGGTCGTCCATAAGCCACGTATCGTTTTTTCCTACTTTTTCTACCCCCCCCCCCTCTATGTAACACAATGTAGACATTCAGCTTGACACCCCCCTCTCTCTTCTCGAAAGTTACGTAACTTTCCACATTAACGGATTAAGTAGTATACTAGACAAATTTCGATATTTTGGATGTTTTAAAATATAAAAGTGCTGAGATATGGTTATAATATGGTCATTAAAAACAAAATTATAATTAAGAAACATTTAATATACTTTTAAAAGAAATATTTAGGATTCTGTTATTGCTTAAACATTCACAGCTTACCGGGTTGTGGTATTATGTTTGGCACAGATAGGAATGCAAATTATAATCACTTCCTATCCACTTTTATAGAGGGAAAAGTGTTACGTAACAACAAAAATTAACGCTCCCTGTGTAACGCCATGTAGACGTTGGTGGTCACCCCCCCCCCCCTTAAGATTGTGACGTGGTTTATGGACGACGCCTTACATACAATTCATTTATCTGTCTCTATTCTGGACTGGAGCGCACCGTCCAACCACTCGTGTTTGAGTGTCTATTGAGTAAGATATTAGAAGAGAACAATGAAGATCACTACCAAACAAGTGCTGTAAAGCCAGGTTGTAACCGATTATTGACAGTTATCGACAATTTTTGCATAATAAACATATAAAAGCCAAACAAGGAAATCAATATTCTCTTTTGCAACACAGCACAAAATAAATGAATTGTGTTTTAATTTTGTAATCAATAATGTTTATTTTATTAATACAGTGTTTTTTCAACATTTATAATCGCGACAATATTTAGAACGTATCCCCCGTGACCAACTACAATATGAGTAGATGTCCGTCTACAAGTAAAATATTGTCGGCATTACATAAATCGTTTATTAATTTTAATTGTTGCGGGCATTACAAATACGACTATGTTACAAAGAAAAAAATGAAGTATTCAAAAACAATATGAGTACAAAATATAGTATACTGAATTTAAATGAATAAAAAAATATATACAATGAAATGTACATGTACAATAAAAAACAAAACATAATCTAATTTATTCTAAATTAGTTTGATAACATTCAACAGTTGAGAATCATTTGTTTTGTAATGACAGCCGTTCCGCGTTGATTTTATTGTGTGATTATTTTTATTTTTGTTGAAGAAATGAATAAGCCAGTGGGCGTACAATTTAGATTAAAATACTTTGTGGGCACATTTTGACTACATATGAAAATGTATGTAGGAAAGAAACAGTAATAATAATTTTACGCCCCAAATTTTCATCTCAATGCTTCCTTCGAACGTTATAGATTTTTATCAGACACAGACGGTCTTCGAGTTGCAAATATCTTAAATTAACCGTTTAAGTGCCAGGAATGAGCTAACTCGCACGTCCTAAAATGTAGTTTGCTAGACAAATTTGAATATATTGGCATGATTTTAAACATTGAAACGCAGAGATACAAGTATGACTATACTATGATCATTACAAAGAAACATTCAATATATTTTAAAGGAAATATCATCAGGTTATAATTTTGGTTTAAAATGTACGCTCGTCGGATTGTAGCATTATTTCTGGCACAGAAAAAGTTAAGACTGCAAAATGGTAGAATAGATAAATTCAATCTTTATAATAAATACGTAAACACAAAAATTTCGATTTTTAAACAAAATTTAACACAAAAAAAAAACACAGTGTTTCAGTAATGAGGGTCATCCACAAAACACGTAACACTCTTGAGAGGGGAGGGGTAACCATCAACGACTACATGGTGTTACAAAGGGGGGGGGGGGTGTTAGTATAATCTTATTTTTTTTTAAGCGTATATTGAATGTTACATTGTCATGACATTGTTTTTAATGATCATAATATTATAATCATATATCTGCGTTTTCATATTTAAAATCATCCGAAATATTAAAATTCGGCCAGCAAACAATATTATAAGTTGTGTAAGTTAATTCGCTTTTGACACTTAATTGATTACATAAATATACACGATTCTGTACCTTTATTGTATTGCTTTTTTTAAGCATATCCGCTCTGAAACAAAGCATATGGATCTTCACAATGTGAAG
>JAPMAG010001977.1:0-10560 GCA_036584685.1 Rhyacophila sp. Rhy_31_5
ATCTTAAATATCTTCTTATTCTATGTTCTTTAATTTTCTATGTTCTATTAAATAATGATTTTTAATTTTAAATTGTGAAATATTTAACATTGTAATCGATAAAATGATATAGGTCTAATTTTTATTCTTTTTGGCGTATACAAATCTGCATTCTAATAATTACTAAGATTCTCTTACCAAATCTAGTATTCAAAGTATTTCTTGGGTAGGTCTCTAGACTGAATCAGATATATGAAGTCCGTAGGGAATCGTAAAGGCCATAAGCTTCCAATGCTCGTTTTTAGTTCCTTTTATTAGAGCCAGAAAAATTTCACGCTTAACCGGGGGCAAAATTTTCTATCAATTCGATTAGGCAAAGGAATCTTTCTCAATCTATAAAAAGGATTTTCAGTAAACTGACTTTGAATTGGTCAAAGCTTTTTTCACCTTCCAATATTATTGTTACATAGAATTATTTATATATATACTTTATCATAGTGTTTTAATAGAGTCTATATTACAATTAATAATAGGTTTATTTTATTTCATTTATAGCTTACTATCAACGCTACTGAAGTAAAACATAATTTTTTACTTAAGTTTTTCTTTCTAGTCTATTTAAATATTTACGTGTATTTAAGTAAAATTATTTCCGATGATTTCATGACAGAATGTGTTTTTAGTAATTAATGTACATTGTGATAATTAAATAAAAACACTTCATAAATCTGAGAGTTACGCCCTTTTACTTAAACAGGGTCAATATAAAAATGGATATTTACCATAATTTTTTCGTAATTTAATTCAAGTATATCTTAAAAAAAGTAAAATCACTAATCGACTTAACTAAAAATAATGTCTTTGTGTTTTTTTTTTGGTATTTAGCAAAATAAACTACCCGTTACTTGAATGAAACATTAGATTACAATAAAAGTGGATTGAGAAAACTAAATGATTCTACTAATTGCTCGACTGTATTTATCTGTCTATATACATATAAATACTAAATTATTTTTCATTCCACTAAAAAACCAGCACAATCTGAACCCCGAGTTGAAGTTGTCTAATGAATTCCATTCGATGAAAGATTCCAATAAACACTTCCACTGACTCTTTTAGTAGAAATCTTTACCAGGTTAAATTAATTCGTAAAATATGCCAAAAGTTTCTTCCCACGATGAGATGGCCTATATTCAATTAATAGGAAATAGCTCGCCTCTGATTTATACATTAGTTTACTGGAGAGATAAGTTCCTTAATATAAATTTATGGGTTCGTAAAGCTATTTCAAAGGAGATAAATATATACGTAGCGTTCGTCAATATTGTAAGAAATGAGTATAATTATTTATCGATTACTTTGCTTGAGAGAAACTTTTTTGGTAGTAAATATTATATGAGTCCTAATCCTTACATTATATTTTCTATATTTTTTATGTACTTATCGTGGCTTATTAGACGTATTACCGAGTTGTGAGTGTTTAAGCTGCGCGATCTATTCCGTAACCAGTGATAGATTAAAAAAATGATTAATTAAACATACATTGTATTAAACGTTTCTTTACAATTCTTTCATAATTTTAATTTTGTAAAATAAATTTTCACGTCACAAGTGATATATTTTGATCGTTGAATTATATACTATTTGTTAAAGTATATAAGATTTCTACGTTTATTAAATATTTAGTCTACAACCTCTTTTTAAATTAAAAATAAATTTATCTTAGATTTTTTTAATTTTATTTACAAACTATTATGTAACGCTGGAAATGTGCAACAATATAGACGCATTTAGTAAAGATACTATTAGATTACTGCATGATAGATGGTATTGTATGGACATGTGTCGCGCATGCGCATTATTACAACTCAGTTTGAGATGACACATTTTGTTGCATTTAATCTTTT
Organism: Rhyacophila sp. Rhy_31_5; assembly: GCA_036584685.1. NCBI lineage: Eukaryota > Metazoa > Arthropoda > Insecta > Trichoptera > Rhyacophilidae > Rhyacophila > Rhyacophila sp. Rhy_31_5. The sequence continues at coordinate 1,887 of JAPMAG010001977.1, forward strand.
GTAATTCAATATATAGAAAACTCAATTGATTTTACAATATATTGCCTTTATTCCTGAGTAATAGAGTTTCAATATAAGCGTTAATTTTATCATTGTATGTTGATGCTTTTTAACTCTTTTGACTATAGGGGTTCGACAAAACACAGTTTTATTTTATTACTAGAATTGAAAAGTCTGTTAGAACGTAAAAAATATGTATGATTTTTTTTATGTAGAAACTGTTATTTTCACAAATAATGAATTTTTTCATGAAATGATCACGTACAATAAGCTTTGAAATTTTACTGTACAGCGTATTCAGCACACAAAGCTTTCAAACAAAGCAAATGTAACAAAATTTCAATCAACGTTGATTTTCTGCTCACTTTTTGCTTCAGGGTAAATTGTGAGTAGTCTGAATGATCAAAATATCATGCGTAAAGGTACACATTTATTTATTATAACCACGATTTCTTTGAAATAAAAACTTTTAATAATGCATAGAACCATTTATTGGTTTTTAAATCTATTTTACTTTACTCATCGCGTACGCCGCTCAGCATGAATTAATTGAAACCATCAATAAAAAACAGTTAACTTTTTCTGTAACATACATAATAATACAACCCGGCAAGCTGTGGATTGTAAAGCAAAATTAGAATCTTAATATTCATTTTTAACGTATATTGAATGTTTTTTTGTTATGATTTTGTTTTTATTGATCACTTTATACACATCTTCACGTTTTCATAATTAAAATTATCCAATAATTCAAATTCGTATAGCAAACAATGTTATAAGTTGTGTGAGTTTCTGGCACATTATCAGCTAATCATCACTTTACAAAAAAAAAAACATTTATTAGAAAATTTAAAGCAAAAATAACATACATCGTTTTTTACGGTTGTGTGGTAATGAACGATAAATATATATATAAACACAAGGTTGAAAATACTAAACTTATTGTTAAAAGAATCATTTAAATGACAAATTTCAACAGATCATTCATACTATCTTAATTTTTTATTTATTTGTTAATATTTCATATCCACTTCGAATACAACCTTTAGATAGTAATAATATATTGTTAAAATGATTGGTAATATGTTATAATTTAATCCAATCGAATAAAAAGATTTCGTTTTAAGTCCTTAAAAACATATTTTTGATGAAATATAATGTGTTAAAATGGTAGTTTGTGTGAATAAGATTGAATAAATAGTTTTAGTTATATCTATTAAGCAAGATTTTGAGTCAAATATTACCTTAAGTTTTTAAATTGAAACGGTCACAATACAATAAAATATTGTTATACTATTTAAAAACATAAGGCTACAATATTACACTCGTTTTAATGAGTTCAGAAAACGACAAAATGCAAAGTAACGGTCGTAACCGAACACACTGAAATGTAACTAACGAATTGTCACGTCAATGGACAATTAACGTTTTCAATCGCTGTCGCAGTAATTACATTTCATAATCTCGCGCTCAGTATCGATTGAGTTTTGATGTGTGACCGTTGCTAAAATTAGGAGATCAACGATAGCGTATAATTTATTTACTGATTACTTCAATGATTTGTGGAATATTGCATAAACCATAACACACTTTTATTAATTAATTTACTCAATAACTCGATGATGTTAGTATTATTTATGACAGAAAATGCAAAACTATTTTATTGTAAATATTAAAAAGTCTGATAATAAACTAGTCAGTATAATACAAATGTCTGTATAAAGCCCTATGCACACGTAGCTACTGAAAAGAAATGGAACTTGTTTTTAATTGAAATTTATAACCGGTTACTAACTAATTAGTGATGCATTTCCGCACATGCTTTTTACTCGGAAGTGATCGAAATTGGTAGTTTTCTGTCTTGTCATGAATGGTGGAACGTCATAATCTTTGTGGGCTATGGATAATGATTTAAGTGGTAATTATAGTGATGAGTTAGTGTTATTATATTACGTGTATCGTTTTAGAAAAATGTAATACGAAAAATACTTTGGGTGCATTCGTATCTTGAAAAAAAATGTGAACACCAATTATTCGTTGTTGCAAAAGAACTCACAATTTCAGATGAAAAATGTTAAACGTTCTACCGTACATCTAAAAATAGTTATTTTACAACAAAATATTACAATAAAACGTTATTGTAATTAATCTGACGAGGAACTGGGTGACTCAAGTCAAAAATGAATTGACAGGTTGGGTAGCTTACAACTAATTAATAACGCGTTATTGACTAGTTAGTAACAAGTAGCGCCGTTTCCAGTGTCCCATTCAATTTTAAAAAATCTGAAATGTGCTGGACTGGTTGGTGATTAGTTTTTTTTTTAGTAGCTCCGTGTGCAGACGGCCTAATATTCACACTAGACAATGTACTGTTTTTTTATTAAAGAATTTTATTCCAGTGCTGTTATGCTTATGTTAAATTAATTAGAATTACTTTTCAAGCCTTATTTGTCATGTTTTTTAAATATTTTTATACATTTCATGTATTGATAACTTACTTAAACAGAAAACAAATGATTTTGTGGTACTATAATAATTTACAATACAGATTTTTGCAATTTATTCCTAACACATTAAGCACCCATATTATCTATTTTGCAGAAAACAGCAATAATATCTACATAATGGTCAACAAATTGGTTGATGGAGCTTTTAAATATCTACGCTTTGGATTTACGTTCTAAATGCTACGTTATAAATTCTAGCGTTTTATATTTGGCTAAAAGTCCAATAATATATGGTTTTATTTTCCATCCAAACGTGTACAGTAAGGAAATACATTTTAACTTGATGTTGGGAATGGGCAGAGGCGTCTCATTCACAATATGGCGGACCTTGCCTGACTTAAGAGGAAGCTGAGTGTTTCTTGACGGGGTTAAGTACCGCCACTGGTTACTTGCCAACTTTTCTTTTCTTGGCTACTGACTCAACTAAAAAAAATACGCTTTTTACTTTAACAAAGATTTTTTTATTACTTTATGGACATGAAAGACTGACAAAAATTCAGCCGATACTTCATAATGCTTCAAGTTTAGTTAATGGCTGTGAAATTATTTTCAGTTACATGAATAATTCACACTGGGAGACTTAGTTAAAATGTTAAGTACATAATAATATTCTTGTAAAAAAAGCATGTTTTAGTAGATTTAATTAAATAATACTATACAGTTAACTTTTGTCCAATACTGTACCTTACAACACGTTTTTGGTTTTATACAATAAGAAATTTGCGGAAAATTTCTTAGAGTATGACATCCTACAATACGATATTATTCTAATACTTTAATGAAAATGCGTAAACTCTCTTATATTACTGTAGGTATATACATACGAGTACTTCGATAATACGATTTTTATTGCAAACATTAACAAAACTAAGTTACGTACGCTTCAAGTTAAACAACTTTATTAACAAAAATGCAATTTTTTTAATTTGTGATAATATTATTTTACGTTCTTGGCTACATAATTGTTAAACAATGGTTTGTCAATCTTTTCTAGTCTCTTCTTAAATCGTCTGTAAAGTTTAACGTTAATTACATAAAGTTGCCTATGTTTAATATCAAAAGACTGTATAAGATGTTAGCGCTCTGATCACAAGAAAAATCAAATTATCAAACAACAACAAATTATAACATTTGAACATTAAGTTTTAAATAAACATCTCTCTTGTTGAAAGTTCCGAGAAAATAAATAAAAACGTTTTTTGGCTATCCTGTAACGCTGCACTTTTGTAGACAGCGTTGTTTAACTTTAGACTTTTGATATGTAGCGCGTGTGTAGTATTACCACATCGCCCTCGTGGGTGAGTGGATAGTACATCCGACTCATGAGCCCAAAGGTCACCGGTTCGAGGCCCGTGCTGGTCGCAAATTTTACAAATGTTTATTCATTTGTATTGTAGCCAGACTTTCAACCCGAAACAGATTAGCTAATAATTGTCAATTATTACTCGTAAAAAAATACTGTCAATTATTTTTCACATTATGGAGATTCATTTGTTTTATTTCGAAGCGGACATGGTTAAAAAAAGAAGTGTGGTATTACCACGTTTCACTTTTTTATTCGTTTTGTTTATATTAATTTATCATAACGTTTTTGTGTTGGGTGCAGAAAGCAATAATATTGTTCGACCAAAAAAAATGACACAATGAGCTTTTGCCTCATTGTGCTGAACAGTGATGAATAAGGACTTTAATAAAATGAGTTGGAAATAAATGAGAATAGAAAATTTTTCTTTACGTACGTTTTTTGTTTAGATGTTCTTATTTTAAATAAAAATATTTCATTTTAACAAGTTTTCGGAAAGCACCCTTCCATTTCATATCGGCTTTTAATATCGTAATATCACACTACACAGTATTTTCTAGAACCTATCTATCATGGTATATGAAGATTTCCTATATTTTGATATAAAAAAGATCAGTAACCAAATACACTGGTAATATAACTTTTAATTCTGCTTAAAAGATTAATAATACGATTTTAATTGTGTAAAATGGAATATTTTTTTGGCTATAATATTTCACATCAAAAGTAAAGATTCGTTTTAACCCGCCCAGAAATATATACGCACTAATGCGTTTGCTCAAAATTTGCTTTGAAGAAACATAGACGTATATGTACGTCTAGTACCAAACAATAAAATACATGTGTATATTATTTATACGTCAAATAAACATTCCATAACAAAAGTATCGTAAAAATTTAAAGCTAGATTAATGAAAAAACTGTCACCTAATAGTGCAACCGTAATTAAAAATCTCACTTTTGCAAGGGTTAAAATTTTAAGTTCACATCGCTTTGCTATGTGGTACCAATCGCACTGCTGGCAATCATTTATGGCTTGATTTTTAGTACGCCTGTTTTATTCTTCATAATATATAAATTATTTTGATATACGAGTATATCCATATATTCATTTAAGTAATTTACAAATACAATTTGAGAATGATTATTTGATTATCAAACAATTTGAAATTAATTTTATATAATAGAGTTTGGTATCGTATATTCTAGAAATGAATAGTTTTATTAATATAAAAACATGAAAAATATAACTTTTTAAAAAATTCCATACATGTAGATATACATATATCATAGCATAAAAGTGATTCAAACAAATCATATTTGTATGTTTACTAAACCAAAACACGTGAATATTTGTGGGCACTTTTATCTAAATATTTATGAGGAATTTATGAACATATTTGTATATAGTTCATATCAAAAATGATTTTTGAAAACGTATTAAATTGTGCTTTATTAAATAAATCGTATACAGAATAATATTATTGGCTCTGTAACACATTCTATCGAAAAATCATGGAAATTTTTGAAAAATACTATTATGTATAATGATTTAATATAAATTGTGTAATTTTTTATTTAAATTTTACAATCACAATATGTTTGTAAAATATTTCATTTTATTTTGAATCAGTATCAAATCTATAAAGAAAATTCAATATTTCAAATAGTCTCCTATCTAATACCGTGGTTTCTAACCTGGTAGGCGCGGATTATTGCCAGAGGGGGCGCCAAATTTTTTTAATAAAAAAATAATTTAATTTAAAAATGAATATACATGAACTTATTACGGCATAACCTTGTTTATATTATGATAACTATAATTTACAGTTTTTTGTTGTAATAAAGTTTTTATTAATTATGATGTGTCTATAGTACTATAACTATTAAAAAAATAAAATATAGGCACGGAAAAAAAATCGGGGAGTAGTAGTAAATAAAGGTTGAAAACTGCTGATAACATGTTAAGATGTATAAAAAAATACTTATATATTTGGCAATAAGATTATTGTTTCATTCTAACGTCTTTCAATAGTATTCTAAATTTTAATATCCAAATATATTTTCAACTAACTTTAGATTTATAACAAAACAGTGCGTAATAAAAATTACTGTCTAATGCAGTGCTAGTCCGATTTTTTTTCTGCCTCTTCTCAAATATTACACGGGTATTTTAAAATTCCTATCTCTAAATTTGAAAAGAGTATTGTACGATTGAGTAAATTTAAACAAAAGTGGTGACTTGTGACAAATTGCCAGTTCACATATGACTAAGTTGCTATTTAAACATTTAAAAAAACTGTTCTCAATTCTTTCCATGTTTGAAAAATTTTACATCCTAAATAACAGCAGCAAGTTCAACAGAATTTCAATCCATAATTTCTTTAGTATTTAAAAAAATATTAGTTCTACTATTAGGAAACACTTTTTTGAGAAAAACTTTTGACATATATACTGATATTGAATATTAAGCTATAGAAGATAAAGAAATCAAGAACATCTGTTATAAAACAGATGTGGGTTATTAATGACTAAAAAATATTTACTGACTATTTTAATCAACAATTACTTAGCCGTACCACTATATTATCAACGTTTTTATACTTATTTAGGCATATAGTGTAGTGCAAAAATAATAATGTAGAACGGTGCAGAAATTGTGCATACATAAGTTTGAGTTCACTAAAGTATGCAAAAGATTTCAACTGCCCTTCGTATTTCAGGCTCGGTTACGATCGAGGTGAAAAATTAAAATAAAAAAACATTTTTAGGATTTTCAGGTAAACAGCAACGTATATTTTAACGACAATTATAAGTGAGTCAGTGAATGGTTTTTAAAACCTTATTTTTTATTTATAAATTCTATCTACTGAGTAAAGGTAAAAAGAAGAAACTTTGCCATTCTCTGTATCATGCTGTGGATTTGATCAAAAATAGTCAGCATATTGATAAAGTTACTTAACCTAGCCAAAAAGCTTATATTTCTATATACTTAGTATGTCTAAGAAATTCACCATTACCCTAAGCAATTTTTTACGAGCTCCCAAGCTTCTGTCTACGCCACTGGTTGCAAATAACGATCAGTTGATTTCACCGATTTGTAAACATAAAAAAGTTAAGTAAAAATTACAGCTTAGTTATTATTACCGTAAAAGATTACGTTTAATATACAGATGTTAATCAAAACTAAATCTATTTAACACAGATTAGTTTCATGGCTTGATTAAACAATTTTGAATATACATAAACGTCTCTTATATCTGCAATCATTTCAATCAGAACATTGATTTATTTAGTTAAAATCCGTTTAACTACTAAATAAATAATAGTGTTCTATTATGGCATAGCCATTCCCTCATTTGCATAAAGAGTGATTTATCAAGTGTTCTATATTTTATATAAGTGGGGCAAATTTTGTTTCCGATAGATTACTTTGACATTGATTAATTAGTCTCTTATCATTTGAATCACCGAAATTTTCTTTTAGCTACACTTTGATCGATTATTTTTGGGTATTCAAATTACTTATTGATAAAAAATGTTGATGAAATTTTTAATTTATGTTTTGTTTTTACTGCATATACGAGTAGATGTAGAAAACTTTTAAAAGAAAGGAAAGAATCTAAAATCATTAGGGAAGCATAATTTAAAAAAAATATAAACATTTATATTGTAAATGTTTATGTTTAAAATATTACATACATTTTTTAATTTTTTTAGTGTACCATGAACAAGTTTAATTATTTTATCAAATAAGCTAAATCGTTTTTAAATTCATAAGTAAAAAATAACAAGAATTTTTTTTGTTTATAATGTGAAACAAAATCATTGAAATATTAACAAAGTTAAGGCGTGTATTTCTAAAATGAACTTATTCCACATAAAGATTTCCACAAAAGGGCTTAACCTTCAGTTTTTTTTGAAAAGTTATTTAATATGAGAATCATAATGTATACAGCACTATACACGTTCTGTCAAAAGGAATTAATCCAAAAATGCCAAATTATTATCGAAATTGGGCTTTCGATTATGAAAAAAGAACGATCTACTAAGTTTATATGAAAAGAAAAAATCACTAAAAATAAATTTTAACGATTTTTCGTTGAAATGAAAATGAAGACTTTCTTTAGAAATTAATATATTACTTATTTATTATTTGTACTCGATGAACTACGAGTATGTAATATTATTTTTCAACAGTTTTCACTTATAATAAAATAAGTTCTATGAAGAAACACAGATCACTATTTGCTAAAAAAATATATCGACGGAAAATTGTAAGTCTTTTCATATATGAAAATATTACAACAAAAACTCCGTTTTTATAAAATACCGTACGGAAAACTGCTGAAATCGGAGTAGAGAAAAAATGAGTTTTCTCGGAAGAGATTATTCTTCTTGTCACTTTGAAATATTTTAATAAATATAGAAGGTAATATTTTATGGAAACGTGGGCGTATATAAAGTGAATAAAATTAGTTCTAAATTGACACTTTAAATAATAATAACTTTCTCTTTAATGTGCCGAAAAGGATAATAGGTAATTGTATGTAATTTCATTATTACCTCGTACTTTTGACTTGTAGGTGGGATAAAACGCAGCTGCTCCTTTGTTGAAATAATTGTTTCAAGTTTCAGCCAAGTGCTACAATTTACCTATAGGCAAATAAAAATACCCTGTAATTATATTTTCAACGAATTATTTTTTTTAAATATATTTTACTCTGTTACTGAGATATGCAAGTCATATGAATCAAAAGAAGATATGCAATCAAAAAGCTTATTTCATTTTGTTTAATTGCATGAAGTTTAATTTGTTTCGCGCAGTCATGCGTAATCATGTGAAATGACATTTCGCAAAGAG
>JAPMAG010001981.1:0-11670 GCA_036584685.1 Rhyacophila sp. Rhy_31_5
TGTAGCCAGGACACGAACCCGAAACGGTTGGGCTAATAATTAACAACTATTACTCATAAAAATGATTGGTAAGAAAACCTTTATGCTATGAAGATCCTATATGCTCCATATCGGAGTGTATGTGGAAGAAAAAAAAACTACACCAGCGCCGGTTAATAAATCTAATTATACACACATCAACATAATATATTGAATCTTTACTTACTATGGAGTCACATTATAAAAGACTGATCACAAAAAGAGAAAATTTGTTTCAAAACTTAATATGTATTTCAAATATGTTAAAACAGGTGACGGAGTCAGTTTTGTGGGAGGAACATTAGCTACTGTGGCATAAGCTATATACTGAAAAATTTAAAATTGATAAGTCCATATCGGTATCTTAAATAAATTATCGACGAAAATTTCTAAATTATCATAGCAAGTCATTTTTTAAATACGCGAGTTATGGAAATGCTTATTACAATGCTTGCGCAACACTCCGCAGAAAGACAGAGCTAATTCCAAAACAAATACATTTGATATGTAGTCAGTTTTACTAACTCCCTCAAATGATTTTAGTCAGATGCACTACAGCCGAATGATATAATAATAGCCAAAATATCTGTTTTTTTAAAAGTGCTTTCATTTGAGAACCAGAACGTATACAACTAAATACACGTTCTTTCAAAAGAAATTAAGCCAAAAATTCAGATTTAGATTTTGAAAAAAGGACAATCTACTAAGTTTGTATGGAAACAAAAAAAGCTTTCTTCTAACCATGTACGCTCCGTAACGAAGCATAGAATCTTCACAACGTGAAGATCGTTTTGACAAATTATTTTTTACGAGTAATAGTTGTCAATTATTAACACAACCGTTTCGGGTTCGTATCCTGGCTACAATACAAATGAATAAACATTTGAAAAATAATTCTCATGATTTTTCTTTAATAACTTTCTTAATTTTCAAACAGGAAAATGAAACACCAATTCATTGGTCATCTTGCACTTCAAGTTTGTCTTAATGTGACTGACTAAAAATCATTAAAAAACGTTTTTGCGCCTCCTTTAAAATTTGTTCCGTGAGAGTTACTCCCACGGTTCATATTAATTGTGAATGAATATTTTTGGTACAAAAATGTAAACAACAACTAAGATAATAAATTATTATCGTTTTGTTCAAATATTTTTAAAATAATGACGTCAGAAATTTTAGTTAGTTAATTGTTTTTTTTCAAGTCATTTGACTGAAAGATTTCGTGTTAGTATTTTTAATCAGAATTGATATATTTAAAAAAAACTCTACTTAAAAAATAATAGTAAAGTTTTTGGAATTTCCCTATATTAGCGGAATAACAAACAATAAAAAGAGATTTGTAAACATCAAGAGCAAATATTATTTTAAAACATTTTTCAACAACCAATTATTTAAATATGAATTATATAACATTACATTTTAATCTAGTATTCACTTTGTGTAACGTTGGCAACATTGGTTTGACATATAACTAACCTAAAAAACTTAAATAGGTTTTGACATTTCTATATAGATTGTACGGTTGTTAAAAACACAAATTAAAATGTTATTGAAAGGTTGGAAATATAAAGTATTTTTAGGCAGCTTGGTTGGAGCTGTAGGTGTGACAATATACCCTATTATAATTAGCCCTGCAATGAATCCAACATATTATCGTAAGTGTAATTATTATCTTTTTAAAGAGTTGGTAAGGGAAAATGTTATATTAAATATTACCATTTATCTCCATTATGTGTTTATTTTTTCGGCGATTGCTGTTATTTGACCCAGTTAAGATATTTTATGTATCATTGCAGTATTATACTCAACCAATACAACTTTCATACATGTTTTGAATTATATTGGTTGCTAAATAATAATAATACTGTAAGGATACTGCTGTAAACCATATATACTGAAATGTTTAGTAAGTAATATGCAATTAGAGGAATTTTCTCTTCCAGCTTTAATAGCATTTAGAAGTCAAATGTGAATTGAAATTATTCGTCAGTACTTAGTTAACATTTATTTACCCTATTTTGAAATATTCTTTCAGTTGTATATGAGTTTTTCTTGTATTGTAATTAAAGTAAAAAAACTCACTGTTTTCATATCTGGCATATAATATAGTGCTTGCTATCTTATGTTTGTATATTCTATAGTTTTTGTTGATTGTCATGGTGCGATTTTTATCTTTTTTTAATCAGACTTACCTTTAACATTCATTTTGCAGAAAATGTTCAAAAAGTGAATAGAAAAGATGTTAAACAGGAAGATATACAACCAGGAAGTAAGTAAACATAATAATTATTAAATATATATACAGGTAATCGCGGGAGATACGTTCTGGGCATGGTCGCGATAAGCGAAATTTCACGGTCAACGGGGGATTATAAAAAATCATTTTAAAATTCGAAAAAAACACTTAATTAATAAAATACACGTTATTAATAGCAACAACAAAACACAATTCATTCATTTTGTTTTGCGTTGTAAAAAAGAATCTAGATATCCTTGTTTGGCCTCTCTACGTTTATTATGCAAAATTTGCCGATAACTGTAAAATAATCGGTTACAACCACGCTTTACAGCACTAGTTCGCTGGTAATCTTCTAACAACTTACTCCATGCATTGATTGTGAACAGAAAGGGTCTTGTCAATGATTTTGACACATAACTTTCGCACGGGATGGAACAGATTTCGCAGCATCATTTTCTTGGGATATAGTTTGGCAGTCCATTTCCTGAAACTCTTCATTAGTTAAGAATTTGCCGTGTGATTTTAACAAAGTCTGAATATCATCCACATCCTTTGATGTCCGGGAAATGGCTCTAAAACTAATCTCTTCGATGATATTTTGAATATCATTTTCATAATTGACGTGATCTTCAACAATTTACAAACACACTTCATATACGACTGGGTAACTTTACATATATGTACATGTGGATGTCAGTGGGCTGGACGGTCAGGAGGTTGAATAAAATCAATACAAAAACATTCTGAAGTAAATTTTTCTGAAGTAATTAATATCAATTTTCAAGTGCTATTTTAAACCATAAATATAAGAAGATATAAACACAAAAAAATCGTAGGGATAAATCGAACCCTCTTGAGTAGTATAACTAATAAATAAATGCTCGAGTGATAAGTGTCAACTCAGCAGATTAGGATTAGCCATGCAATGCTCAAAAACGCAGTAACGTGGGACCGGTAAGTAACGTCATGCGATAATTTCCACACCAGCGCGGGACCGGATACCTGAGTGTTAAGATGATTCCTGGCATGTGTGAAAGCCGAAAATGAAGGAAAAACAAAAAAATATATTTTAAAAAAAACTCGCAATATAACTATCTAATCTGCACTCACGCGATGTAGTTTTAAGATATCTATTATCTTACGATTGTATTATTATAATAATTTAATTTTAATGCATTCTGTTTACTATTATTCTTTCAGATATGAAAGTGTGGTCTGATCCCTTTGATAGAAAGAAACCAATGTGAAATCAGGTGTTTAATAAGACTTTTTATGCAGATAAGAGTATGAAATTTCATTGAATAATGAATGTGTTGATTAATTTTAAAATATTTATATTGTAAAGCTTGCTAAATTATTCTATAGAGATACTTTATGTTAGAAATAGTGTTGTAAATAAATAAATATCACCAACATCTGTTTTATTTTTATTTATGCCAAAAAAAAATCAGTATCAAGGATTAGTTTTATAACACTACTATGAATTTTTACAAAACTTCAAATAAATTTCAAAAAATGACTGGCACTGATATGCTGGTAAATGCTTTGATATCAATTATCTCAAAAAAATGATTTCTATCAACTTTTGTTTTTAATTCCATATACGCTCTGATATAGAGCATGTGGGATCATCACACTGTACAGATTTTCTTGGCAATTAGTTTTTACAAGTATAAGTTGTTAATTATAAGCTCAACTATTTCAAGTTTGTGTCCTGGCATATACAAATACAAATAATGTGTTCCATACAAATGAATATAGATTTGAAGAAAAATTGTGACCAGCCACGCATCTTGAAACTGCAACCCCCACTGTTAGGTGGATGCGCTATTCATTAATCTAACAATGTTAACTTCATCTTAATAACAAAAAAATGTGCCCTCACTTTTGGTTTCAATAACACGTAGCAAAAATTATTTAACTATCTTATAAATAAAATAAAAACAAAACATAGAGATGATTTATATTTATTGTAAAAAAACCTTAAAAGAAATCATTACTTGTTCCATATTTATGAGTGAGTAGTATTTAAAAACATTTTATTGTTAGCGGGTGGTTAAAAATGCACATGACAATTATAAATATTTTAAATAATTTACAGGATACATTTGACATTTGTACACATTAATAATAATAATATAATATGCAGTATAAAAATATTTATTTTGTACATTTATTTAGCTTTCTACAAATATTATTCATCAGTTAGAATACTTTTATAAAACGTAAAATATTTTCATAAACAATAAAGTAAAAAAACTTATATTATATAAAAAAGAATAACTGGAGGCGTCGATTATAAATACATCAAAAACTTTAAATTTTAATTTTTAAATGTAATAATAATTTCTAAAAATAAATTTACTAAAATGCTAGCGTAATCATTTACAACACATGAATATTTAAATACTTTATAAGTAAAATATGTACACGCTTTGCTTATAAGCCCGGAGCATTTGATTTGCTTATTTATTCAGTCATTTCGTAAGCTACAACTTCATAATAATTACTTTTTTCCTTAACGACCAAAAATTCCACGGTGATTCACTTAAAAAATGAACAATTACGATTACATTCATTATTACTACCCAATAATGCTCATCATTTTCGATTCTATAATTGTAATAACACAACAGTACGAAACACTATTATATTACTAAGTAAATTGATTAGAAAATACGCCTAGACTAAGGAACCTATCGTATGTAATATTAAAACAAGTAAAATGCATTGGCCTGCTATCTATATCACACTAAATTGGTTAAATCATTTTTTTATACTTCATACATCTAATGATAGTATTATTAAGTCCATTTGCATTGCAATAATTACAATGCAACAATATTACAAGATATTGAATGCATAAACCATGACGTGCTATATCTTTAAATGATTTGTAAATAACATGAGACATTCAAACATGGTCATTAGAAGCTTGAATGCAGAAATAGGATATTTCAAAGTACTGAAAGGGATTTTTCGATAACAAATTTAAGTAAGCTCAAGTCATTGGAAATACAATAAATTCAGTGGATACATTCATACTTAAGAATAAAATAGAAGTTTTCAACTGTTTATGGACAATTTCAGTGTAGCTAGCAAATTTAAGAAAATTCAGATAGCATATATACACAGCTCACAAAGGCAGACGCTTACCATTTAAGAAGTTTTTTTTCTATAAATGGTTATGCAGTAATTACATTGGACATACTTAAATTGACTATTTGATCAAGTGACACATAAACTCGTTTCATAAATGACAATGAAAATAGCGAATGGTGATTGTGTGAGCACTCTAAACAATATTAATTAAATAAAAATGAACAACGCCTATATTTAATTTAAATTATTTATATAGATAAATGATTTGCATATATAAGTATGAAAATAAATGCAATCTCGCAACACAAATAATTTTAAGGGGTCATCCATATACCACGCAACGCTCTTGAAGGGGAGGGAGGGGTGACCACCAACGTGACATAGTGTGACAAAGTGTAAGGTGGGTTAATTTTTATTGTTACATAACACTTTTTTATTTGAAATCTTCTAAATTTCATCTCTATTTAATGTGGAGCGTTACGTAACCTTTGAAAGTGATGGGGGTAGGGTAAAAAACATGAAAAAACGTTACGTGGTTTATAGACGACTCCCAAGCAAAAAAGTAATATAAAAATATCATTTATTTACTATGAATAGAAATTGAAACGTTTTTACTGACTGATTTCAGAGTATCACTTGAAATTGCTAAAAAAATGATGTCAGAATATCTATCTGTACCTGTAAAGCATGTCGATGGAAGTCCAAAATTTTGAGTTAACAATGACAATTTATAGCTTGTAATCATGTTTACTAGTGCCAGAGTAGAGTAGATGCAACAGCTGTAACTGACAGCAAATCAAAATAGTTTTTTTGACTCTCTTAGACATTTTATGTGTTGGACTTGTGCACCCGTATGTTTCTTATGTATTGATATTATTATGAAAGTATTTGAATGTATTACAAACTTCTAAAATAAACATAACTACATTTATTTATAGAAAATCGGTGTGAGATCAATAATCGCAGTAAATAACTGAAAATGAACTGTGTTACAGACATCCTTTGCACTATACAATTGATTAATCTACTTTGCGAAAGTCTTGTCACACAAAATGAAATAAATTACACCAACTTAATGATATACTGAGATAAAAGTTTGGTTAAAAAACAATTTCAATTTGTTAAAGAAATTAAATATTCCATTCCGATTAGTAAGTGTGTGAGGAATAAACATTATTTTATAATTTTTTTTCTGTAGTGATTCTCTGGCAAATATAGTTTCTATAACTATCATTTTGAGGTCAATGTACTTGAACAATTCAAGCGTTCCAACTTTGTCTCCATTTGTTAATGAGTTCTGTAGTGTGGAATTATGGAAATTCATTCATACATAATTCTTACACGTATTTGTTTTAATCAACTACAACGATTTTTGTTGTTGCACTCATTATGTTCATTTGCCCTCTATTATTATTGATTTCGGTAGTTTTTTGCTCTCGGAAGCATGTTGATGTATTTTAAAAATCACATTAGAGCAAAGACTTAAAATTAGATTGCGTGTTAGTGGTACCTTTAGCTGGATAACTTTCATTAATTGATTTTTAATTTTCGTTAGTTTTGATTGGTAAAAAAAAAATGTCAAAACAGATTCACACTTTCTATTCTTTCAGTGCAATTGTATTTCAGAACAGACTGCTGTGAAATTAAATTTTGTTTTATATGACTATGGTCTAATTATGAGTTAACGAGACCTAAGGGCAATGTATGTATGAGATTTGTTTGTTCACTTCGGGTGGGATAGATATTGAAACTGGATCTGAAAAATATATAAACATTCAACACAATATCCATAGTATATACTACAAGTGCAAATTAAAAGATAACTCGAAGAAAATTGAATATAATGACTTAAGACGTTAATAAAACATTATTACAAAAATGTTGTAGTGATTTCTCTACGCTGTGTGAATCCTATTCTATTGTTAAAGTGAAACTTTTTTAGAGACCTACTTGTTTTATTCTGCAGAAATTTGTATTAAAATCTAAATGATTTGAAGATAAAAATAACAGTTATTTAAATCAGTCAATTAACTGAACAGACATGCGAATTAAATAATTACGTGTCATTAGATTACCTCCAATACTAAAAGTAAAATTTCACATTTTAATAAATCAATCTAAATAGCAATAAATTTGACGTTATTAAGACATCAAACATTCTTCTATTGATTCCTTTTGTATGATGAAATATATAATTCAACCTTTTACGAGTATACACTATACTAATTTATTCTACAATACACTTGATAAATATAAATTTTTAGGATTTTTGTCGGTTATTAGTTAGTCAAATGCATTAAAGCAAGGAAGCATTCATTACAAGAAATCATAAATTTCAGCAGTTGAACGAACATATGAATCGGCTAGGTGTTTTATTATTTTATGTAATTTATAGAAATAAACTTAACCAGAACAGGTAACTTGAAAAAGAAATTAACGATTAATAAATTTTACTTTGCAATTAATTCAACTACATTACAAAAAAATATATATAAAAAATGCTACCAATAAAATTGAATTTTGACTAGCAATATTGCAAAGACATATCTATGAGAAATACTTGTCTCGTAAAAATAATGTTGTTTATCTTCCACCACCCAGATTAATAATATTATTTAATATTAATCAGTAACCATTGAAGGTAATATTCTATTTACATTGTAGAGAGAAAAGAATAAAAAAAGCAGATGTAGAATAGAAGCGAAAATAAAAGAAAACGAAAACAAAATAATACATTTATTAAAAAACAGTAAAAATCCTATAGTAATAATTGTCACAACATAAAAACATAATATGTTTATAAAAAAATTTAATTATAAAATATTGGCAGTTGACACTACTGCATTCACATACACTAAAATTAACAACTAAGAAAGATCAAGAATATAAATTGAGTAAATTCGTATAATATGAATAGGTTAAAATAGGTCTTTTATGTGAGTTAATTGAATTCGGTAATTAAAAAGAATGTAAGATTTTTAATGTAAGAGTTTATGGTACATCACTATAGCAGTGGAAAAATATTAAAATAATACCAAACATGAAATAAAAAAAATACACTGACATATTTTTCATTGGAATAAAAAAAATGACATACACATATAGCAGAAATCAATTTTCTACACTATATTTCACAGTATTTCTGATTTTCAGATTACACAATATATTTTATTTCCCAACAACACCTATGTGCGAGGTTTTGATGCAATGGAAGCTTAGTAAACCTCGAAGCTCTCGATTTCAAAAATGTACAACATTTATGAGTATTTTTGTATCCATACTTTGACACAAAAAAATATTTCTGTCTCCATGATTTACAACGTACCTATTTGATAAACGTTGAATATATTATAAATGAAAACTTTGAATGATATATGAAAGTCCATCGACCACTTCAAGAAGGTAATTGTATTTTCATTATTATTATGTTAATGTATGAACATAATTATAACTAAGAAAAAATTTAATTCTATGTTTTAAGTGCATAGCACTGAAATCGAAATGTAATACAAACTGACAACCGATTTCTGAATATGGTGAAACTTTCTATAAATATTTGAGACGGTACATAAAGGTGTATTTTATTTAATTCACGTATCGATGTCTTAAATTTTATGTCAATTAAATATAACCCTCAAACTTCTAAATAAAAAATAGTAAGAGAGTTTTATCTTACCTCATCATTTTAAGCACTAATACATTGAGGTATTTATTATAAATGTAGCACACAATATAAAAATAAACCAAAATACAATATCTATAGATGCAACGCAAGACTGAAAATGAAGTACTATTTGAAATATAGCATTTGCTTTAAAATGAATGAAAAACTACTGTTTTTAATTTAAATTTTAAAATGAAGTTCATATAATTCGTAATTATATTTATAAATACAATAATTTTAGTATTAAAATAAAATATTGTTTCACACGAAAAACCACACTGTTTATTCCAAAAGCACATTAGTTTCGAGGTTTTTAAAACCGATTAAATGTCCTACAAAACGTTAGTCAGTTTTGCTGTGGTGAATATTATAATGTATGAAATTAGACTAAGAAAAATTAATCAGAATTTGTCTTGACCAGATTTAAGTGACATATTGTAATAATTTAAATTATAATATTATTCAATGAGATGTGTCAAATTTTTCTGAAGAACGTAAGTGCGAACCGAAATAGTTCACCCCTAGCCCCACAGCAACTCGGATTGCAATATTAGATTTATTTAGTACTAATACATGGCGTTGAGAGTAAATTGCATTCAGTTTAATAGACACATTAAAAATTACATTGACTTCATTAAATGGAAAGCAGAAAGTTCATGTTTTGAAAAAACTTGAATTAATTAAAAATGTGTTACATAAAAATAAATAATATTTTATAGATCACTTTAAATTAAGACCATATGGAAAATAATTTAATTCCATGTTTACAAATAGCGATTAATTAAATAAAATAAAAATAATCTTCATTACATACACTGCAACTGAAACATAATTTTAATAAAGAAATAGTTCAATATGCGAAAAAAGTATAAGACTAATTTCAATATAGTTCAGGTAGCATTCTTTAGTTGAATACAGTTTGAGAAATGATTATTTGTATTTTTAGTTATGCAAGTTATTGTGTAGCCTTCTGTGAAATGTATTTTTCTTAATGTTGAGAAAGTTTCCTAGAAGAGGTTTTCCATTTATGTGTAGATGAAGTCATCATCATCGCCCACTTGAAGAAATATATCGAAAGCCTCTCGATGACAGGCGCCTTCGCTGGTGAAGACGTATTTGTGAAAAGTTCCGTCTACGCATATAGCTGAAAAGGAATGTGATGAAGTTTTTTATTTGCATAATTAGCTCTCTACTGAAAATCTTTAGTGCAAAACCATTAAAAGCTGTGTTATTATTTGAATTAACCACGTAAGAATACCATTGAAATGTAACTAATATACATGTGCAGTGGTAATTTTATTGTTTTAATGAAATTGCTTGATTGCCACATTTATACCTCTTGAGTACCGTATTATTCAATAATCATTAATTTGACAATTGAGGCGTGTATTTACAATGTGATCTTATTCTACTTCAACAAATTTGTGGCAATTGTCAAAAAACTGTTTACGGTGTCAATATTACATATTTTTTTGCTTTTGCCATTGCAAATTGTATTTTACACTATAAATAGATATAACAAAAAAATATGTAGTATCGACACTTTAACAGTTTTTTGGCATTTGCAACAAATTTGTTGAGTGGAATAAGTTCACTTTGGGAATAAATGCCTCAATTTTAGGTTTATTGCATTCATATAATAGAAAAAATGACATCACCCAACAATGCTAGTTGTGTATATTAGTCTATGACCACTGTAACATTTTAGGCAAGACAAAGTATAATTATTTTAACCATATCTACTCCAAAACGAAGCATATGGATCTTCACAATGTGAAGATTGTTTTGATAGTGTTTTTTACAAGTAATAATTGTCAATTATTAGCTTAACTGTTTCGGGTTGTGTCCTGGCTACAACAAATGAATACATTTGAAAAATTTTTGCAACCAGCACGGGTCTCGAACCCGTGACATCCAACATAAAGACAAAAATCATTGAACTAACCTGCTACACTAGTATTAGTGACAAAGGCGCAGAGGGCAGGCTGTTCTCTAGGAATAGCTCCGGATGCCAAAGGCCTTTCTCCCCCCAGCAAAGCTTCACTAGCTGCAGCCAGACCTCCTCCACTGCTGCCTGAGCCTCCGCTGCCACCGGACAAACCTCCTCCCACTTGAAAGACGTGCAGGGTGCCTTTGTCTGAACAGCAGCATAATAATTCACCGCCACGGGAAAAATTCATACTGAAAGACAATGATTTTTGTTCTAGTCGACTTGTACTTGTTATTCTTACCATATTAGCCCAACTAAAGGGCGGGGTTTTTATTTAAAAAGGCGACACACAAATAGGGGATTGTCTTATATTCAAGCCATGTTTGGTGATCATTCCTAGTAGAATGACTTCACAACTACAAGTTTTAGATGTGATTGTATATAAGCCATTTAAAAATAACATTAAAAAAACAGTACTCGAACTGGGCGATATGCACTGACCATGCCCTTACACGTACTGTATGTTTGTGGGAAAATCTGATTGAGGATTCTGAAGACGATAATATCACTGAAGATGAGACCGATGCTGAGGATGCTTTAGCCATATCGTCGCCTGAGAATTGATTTGTCGAACAGACCAAATGTCAAATGTTCAAGAGACAAAAAACAAATTTCATTACTTTATATTTAAATACTCGAAGGTATCTGAGCTGTTTT
>JAPMAG010001988.1:0-11660 GCA_036584685.1 Rhyacophila sp. Rhy_31_5
ATTGTGAAGATCCATATGCTTCGTTTCGGAGCGGATATGGTTAAAAGAAGAACAATACAATGATATAATTTTATTTTAATGATCAAAACACCTCTATTTTTAATATTTACATGCAAGATATATGTTTTCGTATTATTATTTGAACGTGTTACGCGTCTACCTTTCAACAACTTGTATAAAATAACTCAAAAGAAGCCTTGAACTCTAAAGTTTTGATTTATTATATTGTATTCTTGGTACAAAAATATATGACGTGAAAAGCTTTCAATATATCTGAGTACAACTAAGCGTTTTGATCGTCGATCGCGTGCGGAGGCATCGCAATGCCGGCTCGGGCGTCGCGGCGGTAGGAGTAATTTCGTAGTACGATGATTGCACTTTAATGATAGGTACTACAGACGCCGCCAGTATAATTTTGTGACGCCAGGTAGAGGCCAACTTAGAGGTCAGAGGCTCTGAAATCTCTTCAGTGAGCTTTATGATTTCTGTTTATAAATAAAGTTAGAAACACGTGGATCACTGAGTCATATGCATAATGTTAATGAAATCAGTATTATGTTGTCATCCACGGTGGCTCTGTAAATCGTTTGAGTAGGAGAGGATAGATTGTGAATTACACCCCGTAACTAATTATATAAAGAGTATTTTTTATAACTTTTATTTATTTATATTTGTAGCCAAACAACAAATTTAAATTAGTTGAGCTAATATTATTTTTATTTTGACAACATTTTATGTTACACTATATGAGGCATATATTTCCAAAGATAACTTATTACACTTCCATAAATTTATGAAAAGTGCAAAAAACTGTTTACAGTGTCGATAAAACATATATTTTTGTTATCTACATATCAAATTTTATTTTACACTACAAATAATTCAACCAAAAAAATATGTAACATCGACACCTTAAACAGTTTTTTGGCATTTATCACGAATTTTTTGAAGTGGAACAAGTTCGCTTTGGAAATACACGCATCATATTAACTTTTGAGTAAATGGTCATTTCTGTATTTAAATGCAATTTTTTTAATATATTAAATTGTATTGTATTTTTAGTTCATAAATAAAAGAAGAATAATGTACAGCTAATTAAAAAATAAAAATTATAATTTATCTTTATTGTTTGATTCAGTTATTTTTTTTCATTTGGTCATGATTGTGAGTGAATTGTGGTTATAATCTTGTACCTGGTCATAAAATTTAAATATGTTTTTATTAAAAGTCGTAACTATGATATGAACCCAAATGGCTAAGCTTATGTTTAATTATTTTTGTAGTAAAAACTAGGTAAAAATCTTCATACTGTTCCATATGTTTCTTTTAAATTGTGTTAGTAATATTCGATAAATATAAAAAAAATATTTACTATGTACAAATAATGTAAGTATGATAAATACTTCTACTAACTAATTTGGTGACAAAATAATTTATTGTGAAACGTGTCCACATAATGCAAGTGTGGTGAAATTTTGACTCTGTTTTTAAGGGTTTTCATATCCCTGGAATAAATCCAATATTTAAAATACTACTATCAAGTTCCCCACTGAAATACATACCCATTGTAAATGTACCTAATCGCTACAAATTTCTTTTGCGTGAAACACTTTCAATAACAATGAAAGTTTTCTTGATCTTTTAATTGCGAAGTAATTATTTAGGAATTTATTTTAGCTTAACGAAAGGCATTTTATTACACACTAAAATATATATAATACACATTGCATTTATATGCAATGCGTATGAAAAATGTTTTTTTTATTATTATATATAACTAGTAAGCCACATATATCGGATACATTTTTCAAAATTTATCTAAATTATTTATGACTATATAAATCGTCCAGTTTATCAGTAAAA
This sequence comes from Rhyacophila sp. Rhy_31_5, assembly GCA_036584685.1. Taxonomy (NCBI): domain Eukaryota; kingdom Metazoa; phylum Arthropoda; class Insecta; order Trichoptera; family Rhyacophilidae; genus Rhyacophila; species Rhyacophila sp. Rhy_31_5. The sequence goes on from JAPMAG010001988.1 coordinate 1,864, forward strand.
TATCTCCAATTAACTAGTATCGAGATATTGACAAAAACAATATTCTAATAGTCGCCATAAATCAATTATTAGTGAAAGATGATGATAGAACTTTGAGTAAGTAGTCATACAAAAATAACGCCAAATGCAAACTGTCAATAGTCAATGTCAAAGTGAAATATACAAGCAATAAACGTTAATTCTTCACGACGAGTAGTTTATAAGCATTATCATTTTTGGTGGCATATTGGAATAATCCGAGTTATGAAATATATAGAGTGCAAACTTTTATATAATTGCATATTTAACTCAAATTTTTGGAGTTGTCTGACTATTGAACTGTATGATCGATATTTGAAATATATTTTTGCAATTTTAAATAATACAAGTTAGGGCGTTGTTTCATTATTGTTAATTTTCAAATTATAAAAAATCAGATTACGATCCATCACTGATCTGTTATTACTTGTCACTATGATTGTGAACAGTCGCTTTCCAGACACTTGTACGGATGAAATGTTTTTGAACACATATGATTTTAAATATCTACGTAGTGGATTCATAAAAATTAACCGTTTACCATACATATTACTGGAATAATTAGAATGCAGTACTCAATTTACTGACAATACAATGAACTAGGCTGAGATAGTTCACCACCAACGAGTCAGTTAGGGAATCTGCCTAAAACTCTTTCCCATAAATAGGTACAATTTTTTAAGAAATCTAAAAATTGTTCAAACAACGTCAGCTACCAACGATTTTAATACAAACATACTCGTAGTAGAACATTAAACAATACATCTGTCTGCCATTGTGTGGTTTACAAACTTTAGTTCTGTACTTTTTTGTGTGAACTATTTTATATCGCAAATTAGTTGAGCTAAATATTGTTAATGATTACTCATTTACGTAACCGTAAAAAATTAGACAGTTTCAAGGTAAATATTTTATTTCAAAGCAATTATAGTTAAAAACAATTAAATGGAAGTGTAACATTCGTGCAAATAATATGCTCTCGATCGATACTGATGAAAATCTATAAGGCTGTTAAAAATATTATTTTGATGATTTTGAAATAAAATATTAAAAGTATTCTTCATAGGTTTAATTCCAAATGATAACTAAATAAAATTTTGATATTTTAAAAAAATGTACTTACACTGCATGAGTCAAAATGAAATTATTGTAATTTCAACTCACTTACATTTGACTGTCGGCTTGAATTTTCATAAATTTAGTATTAAAAAAAAGACGTGAATATTTTTACGCCAGTTTAAAAATATAATAATACTGGTAAAATTCTATTTCATACTTTAGCATGACTTTAATGGAGATACCTGCGGTAAGATAAGTGATTATATTTAACAATCACTTATTAAATACCTTTTGATAATCATCAGCTGAACTTTTTTCATCTCACTTTCTTCCAACTCACAGGCGCAGGCAGTCTAGAGTTCGAATCATATAGCTTCAAAAAATTTCACAAGTTTTTTCATGTACATTTGAAACCAAGACATGAACTAAATTGGTTGAACTAATGACTGACAATCATTACTCGTAAAAAACGTGTCAAAACAATCTTCACATAGTGGAGATCCACCTGCTTTATTGTTGCCATATTTTTTAAATTTTAATACTGGTTTTGTCTCTTACTACATTTTTAACTGATGAAATTAAAAAAAAAAACTTTGTAATATTTAATTAAATGGCTTTTTTCTAAGAATTAACAGTAAAGAAAATTATAAAGAATCATTAGAAGGAAAATTTTGAAATTAAATTTCATTAGATGAACAACATTTTTCCAGTACGCATTTGATGTGGGAACATTTATTGCAAATCAGTTTTCTTCAATAATTTATATAATTTTCTTATAATATTTTAACGAAATATCCAAATTTTTTTGCTTTCTTTTTTTAATAGTAATTACAAACAATTTTGATTATTTTTATAAATTTTCATTATCTCTATATGCTACAAATTTATAATTAGTATACATATTTTTTTCAGTAACATAAACAGGTTTTTGCAGGACCCACCACTGACCCACTAGTACTCACAACCACAATTATGCACGGTTGCCTGCCTGACCCTTCAAGAAAGCAACGTTTTTTTGTATTTCCTACATTTTGATTTTAAACCTGCCCGTAGCGGAGTCGCACGAGACGGTATCACCATGGACAGTGTGTGCTTGATATGTACAGTAGTCTTTTAACCTACGCAAATTCACCGTAGCGTGATTTAAATATTGTAATTTATTTTTTTACTAATCTATTGGGTATCACATACGCCACGTGTATGTAAATTTGGTTTCATGTCAATCTGCAGGATGTTTGCTCAGATGTTAGCTTATCGTTCTAGAAAAAAAATAACGAGCGTGCTAGCAGCAGACTCTGGATAGGTTCTTAATGCCATCAATTTGGACAGGAGTAAATTACACTAACATAAAATTTGAATGATTTTAAGAAAACAGGCAACAGGACGATGCTTTAATTTGACGATTATATCTCAGCAAGAGTGTAAATGTTTGAAAACTATTTTTACAATACTGTATATTGCTATATTTACGCGGTTTTATCTACAAATTATTTGTGAAACTAGCTAACCAGCGTAAATGACATAAATACTGTATTTATAAGAATATCAGTGGTTTTTAACCCGCCGTGAATGTACGTACATACAGGTGACATCATGGAAAGAAGTTTCACTTCGCGGGCGCAGAAAATTGAGCACCTGTGGTTGTTACTAAACAAAATTTGAAGCTAAATAATTTTCGACAGACTGTGACATAAACTAGAAAATAAGAATAATAATATGCCTATTCCAACACACATTCAATGGAGACATTTCGCGAAAACACGAAAACTCGCTTATCCGCAAATATATTATATTTAAAACGTGAAAGGAGGTTCGGCACCGTACTCTATATCAGGTTAAATGGGATTTTGTGGAAAAAAAGTGGGGGGGGATTAAACTTAAAACAATCGGTTTTATCTGAAAAAATTATACGATTGGGTAGACAAATAACAAATGTGAAAGGTACGAAATAAAAGTTAATTTCGGCAGGAGATTGATAATATAATAAAGTAAATAATTGATGAAGTATATAAAAAATGAATTTACTATATATATAATAATGTTATAAAGCCCAAAAACCAATATCAATCAATGTAAAATCTATGACATCGGTAAATAGATTATTCAAGTATTAAATGCTAAACAATTTTTACAATATCATCCTCACACTATACCGCACAGTAAATGGGACGGGACATCCCTCGTAAATAAGAGAAAATATTTAGTATATGTTATGTACATATCTATATTTATGAAATAAATAAAAAAACACTTTTTTTACTTAATCATTACATTGTTTTTGTGGGACAAAGATTTTTTTCCGAAAATGTTGATTCGTGTTCACCGCAAATTGTGGAGAAAGATTGATATTTGAAATAATAGCAATAATGTATTTTTTTAATCGAGACCGGTTCGTCTGTTACAACATTTTCAACTGATCGTCAGTTTACTGAGCACAGTGATTTACCGCGAATTGTACAAACATAAGAAAACATTAAATACATCTTTCTATAGATTCAGAATTGTATATTTCAGAGATTAAAAAATCTTTGAAAGGAGATAAGTCACGGTCTATCGAAATTTATTTTTCCGTTCTAATAATAGTATAAATTATGGAAGTAAAATCGCGAGCTAAAAAACTTTCAAGAACTCGATCAATTATTAATTATCGTATCTAGCGCAAATCGTGAAAAAGTAGTAAGCAATATATATAGATCATTTTCCTTACAGAACAATCGTACGGGGGAAAAACATTCGAGTGTTATATTTTCAAATCTAAAAGCTCTTTTCCCCAATTTAGTATTTTTATTCAAAATTATAGAGGTTCAATTTTCTCAAAGTAAATTGATATAAAATAAGAAATATTGATGTCTGTCTGTTTGGCATTCGTTTTCTAGGAAACTAAAACGACAATGTCTGTTGTTTTTGGTTAACGATATCATTTGATATGATTCAGAAATATTTTTTAAAAATGTCAAAGTATATTTTATACTTGCCATACACGATTTGGCAGCTTTATATGATTAGATTACTATAAATTGCAAATCCTTAAATTCTTTCTTTTAACCTTATCCGCTTCGAAACGAAGCATATGGATCTTCACAATCTGAAAATTGTTTTGACAGATTTTTTACGAGTAGTAATTGTCAGTTATCACCTCAACCAATTTAAACCACATCCTGGTTTCAAATTAACATGAAAAAAACGTATACAAATTTAGCCAACTACGTGATTCGAAACCTAGAGCCTCGGCTCGTGAGTCGGATGCACTATCTACTCAGCTTCTTATATACTAAATCGATATAATTTCCAAACTACATGCAGTTTACAAATTTAAATTATGTCTCAGTAGCACCACAGTCTTCAAAACATCTTTATCAGCACGCGAATAATCGTAGACATTATTATTTTCATTATTATTATTGTTTTGATAACACTGACGCTGTGTGTATGATTATTTTGATATTTATAATAATGTTCAAAATTTTATTAAAGGCTTTTTCCTTAGTTGAGTAATGACTAATATATGATGGACGGAGAAAATAATTTAACTTGAGAGAAAAATATTGTAAAGAAGCATGTGTGAGGTATCAGTATACAGAAGAAACACCAGTGTGTTTTAGGGGTAAACAGGCATAAATGAATTACTGGCAGATACCACAAAGAAAAAAAAACAAAAACTATAAAAGAGATTTGTAAAATTATATTAATATACTCGATGCAACCGTATGAATCTTAACTAAGCTCTGTAGTTCTGAATACGAAGCACAAAACTCGTTTAAAAATAGTAAAATGAAATATTTTTGGCAGCGTTAAACAAAAACATAAAATAATGCAAATAAGGGCGTTAAAAAAACCCGCACTTTATTAACGTAGATACCTGACCAAAAAAAAATTAAGCCGGCCGTATGAAGAAATTTCCCCACAATATTTTTGCGGGTGTAACATTTTAACATGACGGCAACAACGACCACTTTTTTTGCGGTGCGGTTAAGATTTTAATCAAGTCGCAGGTGCTTCGCCATTCGCACTAACGATATGGAAATATTTAATAAAAATTGGGGCATTTACTACACAAAATTATCAAGGGCTGTGGAGGGAAACGGCGCGAAAACTTGCATTAATTTAAAATGCCATGTGAATCGACTGGAAGACATTTAAATGGACGGATAGAACCCAAAATTAATACTACTATATTTAATTTGCGACGGAAACAGGGATTATATACTTTCCTAAAAAATACGTATCCAATCGACGTTAGTTATTACATTAATAGTTAGTTATGCGTTGACATCCTTAGATCAGGGATATGATTGTTAATCGAGGTGGGATCCTTCGAACCTCATACTAGATTTCAAAAATCCTGCCGAAAATATTACATGAACAATTTTGATTAGTTTATTTTTAAGAGTAAAATTATTCGTGAAAATAAATCTTATTTAGTAGTTCGAAACGTCTTCATTTATTTTTAAATGCGAGTGTATTGTCAATAAAATACGATATATTGACAACGATTGAACAGATTCTCTTGCCAAGTGACAAGTTAAGTTATTGTACCTGGTCAGTACATTTTTTGGCAATAAACATTATACAAAATTAACTAGAAAAAATGACCTTAAGAGATAAAGAACATAATAATTATGTAAAATATCTCGGTGATACATTAACACATTACATTCCGAAAAAAAATGTGACATAGTACTGCCCTTGTATAATTTAAACAAAATTCAAACGATTTCTTAGTCTTCAACGTTGTTGAAACATTTCTTAAAAACGCTTTTCTTTAGGTCTACACATCAACCGTGTTCAGATAAAAGTGATTAACTCACATAACATATTTTACAGGAGGTACAAAAAACGTGTTTTAATGATTTTAAATGAGTCACATTATTAGACGGTCAATCAGTCACATGATTTGATTTTCATGATTTGATAATTGAAAAAGTTATTAAAGAAAAATTATTAAAATTGAGGGTTAACACTTTTTTTTCATTTCACACAAAATTAGTAGGTCATCCTTTTTGCAAAATCTATAGCTGATTTTGCTATGACTATACTATACTTTTCGATAATAATTCGACATTTCAGGCTTAATTCCTTTTGACAAAGCGTGTATTTAGTTGTATGCATTGTGATTCTCAAATAAAAGCAATTTTCAAAACACTGAGGGTTAAGCCCTTTTGCCTAAACAGGGTCAATGTGTAAAAGAAAATAAATGTTTTTATTTCAGTACATGTATATCTGTGAACAGAGTAAAAGGATGGTATTTTATTATGACGATTTTTTTAGTTGTTTTTTGGTCAGTATGAAGAAAATCATGCTTTTTATCGTGGAAATCATCGTTAAAACACAGTAATAAATAAAAATACTTATATAATGAATTTTATATTTTACTAAAAAATATATTTTATAATACAAAATAAATATTATGACTACGATATTAGATTTCGTGATCACTATAAGGTGTATATTTCAAGTAAGCAACGCTTAAGGGTTTAATGAATATACAAATACCCAAGTTTTCTTAATAATAGCAAAAGTTGGGTTTATTTTATTTTCAATTCTCGCACATACATGTGTCTTCAAATGTATACGCTGTAATCATATTATTGTTATTTTGATATTGAGAAAATATGCTATAAATACACAATTAAAATTTAAAAAAGTAATATGTAATAATTTGTATGTATATTTTATTTTGTACCCCACGGTGGCTCAGTGAAAATACTGTTCGATTCGAGCTCATGGATCGCGTGTTCGATCTAATAACTAGTTACAAATTGGTAAGGTTTTATATTGTATGTGTACAGGCACGATATGAACCAATATTATTTAGCCAGTAAATATGGACGAATACTCGCATTTTCACAGTTTTAAGGTCCCATACGCTACGTTTTCAGCGAATACAGCAATAAAATGTGTCGCCTTCGTTAGGTGAAATGTTACATCATTTGTATTTGTGGTCAGGACATGGATATAAATGGTTGAGCTAATACTCACCACTATTACTCGTAAAAAAACAACTGTTCACACCGTGAAGATTCCATGAGCTCCATTTCATACATTCATTAATGGAAAAAAAAGTATTAGTTCGGAATATTTGAGAAGATTTAACAGTAACTTTACATGAATATACATAAAATATTACGTATACGTAAAACATACTTACGTAAAAAAACTTTATGGTAATTAAAATAAATACTGCATGAAAGCATATTCCACCATTGGATAGTACACTTCACGCGAATGAATTGTAATGACAGGTCTAAAATGCAATCAACGACTTTTTTCAAAATTCTTTAATTCTCGACCACCGGTGCATGGTTGAACCATCCTGTGGGGCTGCGCGCGAATCAAGTACACAATCACGCGATGGCAACAAAGATAATTTCATTCCTGCGGTATCAAGCGGGTGGCCGCACACAATCGCAACTGCTAGTAGATACAGATAGGTGGTCGGATTCTTCAAACCTGTACTACAGGTATTTCTCGACATGTGACCGAGATACGTTCCTAAACTTTAGTTGTAAGTCGAATTACATACTCGTCGAATTATATTACAGAATTAATTTATTTAAATAATACAAATACAATAATGCATTCATTTGAAAGTAACATTTGAAATTCTCCTTATCTTACGTAGGTTTGAATTATTTCATTTTGTAAAAATGTTTGTTTACTGCATTTGTCGAAAGTGCGAATCGTCTCGGCTGCATTGTATAAACAAAAGACGTAAGAGCTAACTACTCGTATGTGTCGGAATCTTTAAAGCAGTGTTGATTGTTAACCGCGGCGGGTCCTACAAACCTCATACTGGATTCAAAATCCTGTCGAAAATATTACATGAATAATTTTGATTAGCTCATTTTAATCTTGATCAGCATTTCGAAATGTCTTTATTTTACATAAACACGTTTGAAATTGAAGCAATCTTGCCGTATAAGCAGCCATAAAACGGTTGGTTATCTCTTTTGCTAGACATCAATATTAATAATATGTGTTTTTGTTTACTTTTCTCGAAGTTTTTTTTTATAAGTCAGTCAAAATCACTTCAACAAAATACTCGTATATCGGCGTAAAACAAAAATCCCCGACCTACTGTGCTCTTATCTATCCATATTTTGGAAAAATAAAATAATACACGAAGCGTCCTAGGCGGGGAAAACACGACATTCCCATTTATTCCAATATTGACATAAATACAATTGTATAAGAGTGTGAGAGAGAGAACGAAATAATATTCATCAATATTATTTAACGCCGTCGAATGTGTACACGCATACTGCAGAATATTTATTTTCGAAATATTACATGAGAGTTTTCTCCCAAATCATCAATAAGTTATCTCAAAAAGGATAGGTGAGTGGATAGTGATCCGACTCACGAGCCGAGGGTCATGAGTTCGAGGCCTGTGCTGGTCGCAAACTTAACTAATGTTTATTCATTTGTATTGTAGCCAGGACACGAACCCGAAACGGTTGAGCAAATAATTAACAACTATTACTCGTAAAAATGAATGTCAAGAAAATCTTCATGCTATGAAGATCGCATGTGCTCCATATCGGAGCGTATATGGAAAAAAATATATAAATAAACACAAAAGAAATCATATAACAAGGACTGCAATGAAGTTCCTTCATTTACGAGTACATTGTTGAACAACATAAACTGCTCACTCAAATCTTGCCCTCGAGATACTAACTGTATAATGGGAAAATTGCTCGAGAAGTTCAATATTGATAAAGATGCTAAATTTTTGTTTTTTTTTAACCGCTCTAAGATTTCTTTAGAGCAGCGGTCCTATACAAAAAATAATTTCATTCAGCCTTCAATTTTTCAAGGCAACAAACATGTTTTCTTTATGAGATATTCTCAGAACATTTCGCAAAATATCAAAAAAATGTTCAATTTACCAGTGCATAAAAGCGTTTCACACTCAATATGTGAAAGTATCAAACAAATAAATACATTAAATAATTGGAAGAGCTTTATTATTTTATTATAATTTGAAGTTACCATATATATAGATGGACATTATTTTTTATTTTTACCGATATAACATCTAATTTACGCGTGTGTATATTCAACAAGATTCTAGTATCAATTTTTCAAAATTTTGACCAGGCCTATTTCTCAAAAATCTTTGTGGCCCCCGCGGTTTAGAGAAGCTTGTTTTTAATACATACATGGGGTTTTATTGTTCTTTTCCAGGCTTTACATTTCACAATCATATGGAACAATAGGTTTAATTCATGACAATATTATAAACTTAGAATTTTGTTTTCTTCGTTTTTTTTAAATCTGAATACGCTCTTCAGTACAAATAACGCAGCAATTTCGCTTAATTCGCGCTGCTTACGAGCTCCAAAGCTAATCCATTGGCTTCGGGCACGTTGATTAGCATTAATGCGCTTAAATATCTAGCTTACCCATATTGCATACATTAGGTCGGGGTATTATATTTTTCTTCACATACGAGTTCAGATGCGTCATACACCAACACCTTTTCTACTTTCTTACGTTCATGGACAGATTTAATAACAATAATATAGTAATATTTTAGGCACAAGGATGCAATGCGCCACTTATAATCATCAAATGCGTCAGTTAGATCATGGGTGTCCAACCGGTCGATCCTAAAGTGAAATTTGGTCGATCCCGAAACCCTTATGATTTTTTTTTTTTTAATTTTAAAAAATAATAATAAAATGAAACTCCAGAGTTCGATCCTGTTCGTTCGA
>JAPMAG010001990.1:0-11656 GCA_036584685.1 Rhyacophila sp. Rhy_31_5
TCGACCGAGGGTCGAACCGACTTGAGTAGCTCTTCCCTTTCAACCGACATATGGGCACACTATCAGAGGATGTGATTAATATCCTGCGTTTTACTACATAAGCAATTCTCCCCACCCCTCAAACCAAGCTGACGGAGCTTGAAAGCAAAACCATCGAGTGGGGTGCTTCCGTTAGATTTGCACATTCAAGTTCGTGGTGCCACGACCGCGTTGCTTTTGGGTCGGTTGGCGGAGGTTAGCGGCATCACCCTGATGCCTCCTCCAGAATTTTATACTCTAGATGAGTGCTCTAGATATAATATCGCGCTATCACTTGCGTATGAAACTGTACTCACTGTATGGCAGGAATATATGCAAGTACGTATCAGATGGCGCATTGAGATAACCAAACTGATTCCAGACCATTGTACTTCTCAGTTCTTAATATTTTATAAATGAATAACAAAATGTGTCCATATCTGGTTTTCATCGTTAACTATTCAAATATAATTTATTAAACAACGTCCGCTTAAATTTATTTCAGTTGAGAGGAATATTTTGTCGATACTTAAGCCGATTTCGTTGGACCTAAGTAATTGCTTTTGCTGAACTGTTAGTACTACTTACATATATGAGAGTAAATTCTGAGTTTATAATGTAATTATGAAACTTTAATGATATGTATATGTAACATGATAAAGGAATAAGAAAAGAATACAGTTAAAAAAATACTTAAACCAACTTAAGTTTTTGTCGCTAATAATGTAGAACTCAGTGAAAATTTTATCTCTAATCTATATGTCGTGAAATCAAGCAAAGTTAGGTGAGTAACTTATGTTCTAAGTTGCGATCTAAACTTTTAAAAGGGTATTTGAAACATTTTTTTAAGTATTAGGCCCTACCCATGAAAAAATAGGCTGATAATATCATACGTTATATATTAAAGAAATGTTAGTATGAAGGTTGATCTTGATACAAAAAAGCTTCAAGAGATGTCATGCAATTGTATTTAGGGCCGTACTATCATTACTACAAATACAGCACTATAAGTCAAAAATTAATTTTTGTTATTCAAAAATGTACTATTATCAATCAAACTTTTAATAAAGTGAAGTAATTAAGTTTATCAATTAAACTTTTAAAATAATCTTGTCTTCTTGAAACGAAATAAAAACGTCTGCAAATTTATTAATGGAAGAAAAACTAAATGTTGGCAGTAGTATATATACTGTACTGGCTGTGGAATTACGAGTATTTTCTTTAACGATAAATTTGCATGCATTGTTTTTGACAGTTCTAAAATAATCACAGTTCTGTTCATCTACTCAGTATTGAAATAGAGAATATCACATTCTTTTGTTTATGTATTAATTTAATGAGCGATGCAATAATTATACACACTCAGTATTGAATTTTATATTAAAATAAGTAGATAAATTAATATAATTGCCAATGTAAAGTGATAAACTCACAGCTGTACTCGGTACAAAACTAAATACTGCCTATTCAACGCTTGCATATTGACGGTGTAGCTCTATGGTAGAGAACCATAGTCTCAAAAAAACTAAATAAATAATATGATGAATAATGCTGCCTATCCTGATTCAGGTCACCTAAAACTAGCGGTAAACTAGCACATCAAGAAGTCAATATCTCCAGATATCGAGGGTACACATCACGAGAGAAGGCACTTCGCAAAGAGAGCTGGATATCTTAATAGGACTTGTTGGAGTAACACTTAAATACATGCGAAATGTATGAAACTCATTTCTGTAGTCGGTTAAAACTAAATGCGCCTATTATTGCTTGCATATTGACGGTGTTGATATATAGTAGCGAATCATGGCACCTTTGGAAGTCTCAAAACAACCGTGTACTGAGTTTTGAGAACAGATGCTTGTAGCGAATTTTGAAATGCGGTGGTATGACTATATGCGAATTGAGATAATAAGAGAACAGATCTCATCACATCCAAAGTGAAGATAAAGCATTGGAATTGGTTTGCTATGCACTGAGAATGCCTGAATCGTATCGTAACCGAGCATGCCACCTCTTCATGTCGGCCGGGTTCTGTTGTTGCGGGAAGTCGCAGAACACCATATTGGCCCATTCTCAGCAGAAGATCGTAAGCAGCAATAGAACAATTTCCTTTTTTTTTATCGAATCGAATCTCTTAAGGAGGAGGGACGGATGATCACCGTTTATATCGCAAAGTTTTATTGTTACGTAACACATTTTTATTTCAAATCTTGTAAAATGGCAATCCTATTTAATGTGCAGTTACGTAACCTCTGCTAAGCTGAATGTCTGAATGGTGTTATATAGAGAGAGGATGATAGAAACATGTAAGAAAAAACATTACATGATTCGAAGGGTGTTCTATAGAAAGTTGGTGGTAAGCAGAAATCCTAAAATTAATATTGTCACATTATGACTTGTTTTTTATTTATTTCAAATATCAAAGCAGTGCTTCTAGTTTTATATTTCATAAAAGAATTTATTAATTAATTGCAACAGAAGCCTAAAAGCTTCATTATTTGTTTGTTGCTGTGTTTCTTGAGGAAAATAATATTACAAGCATAGTGTTCAGTGAAGGAATGACGTCGTTTGCTTTTCTTTACTGTTACCATCAACATTTCGCAACGTTGCCTGATATTAAAATCGCAAGAAGACTTCCCTGAAATAGTATTGCGTTCATCCATGAAGTAATTGGATATTTACGCACCTACAATCAAATAAAATAACCTCATAACAAAGGATTGTGTAGATATCATTGGCGTGACCAAGTTTTGCAACTTATAACAGAGTATTAATAATAAATATAGGTTTAATAGTTTAACAGTAGTAGCAAACTAAGTAGTGAATATTTCAATTTGAAATTATTACAGTGAGAAAATTGTTCAATATAGAAACACGTGACAAGTGGTCATAATAAAATAATTATTTCTCTCGACTTATGGAATTGAATTGTCTTTCTAAAAAGGCATGAATCAATCTTTTCTTTTTACATATCGACTGTGCGTGGGTAAAAGGGACTAACTCTCGCAGAACAAATTTTACAGGAGGTACAAAAAACGTATTTTAATGATTTTTAGTCAAAACCACATTAACACAAACTTGAAGTGCATGATGATCAATAAATCGATGTTTTATTTTCATGACCTGATAATTAAAAAGTTGTCAAAAGAGAATCATTAAAATTGAGGGTTAATGTATTTTCCTTTCCACACAAACTTTGTAGGTCGTTCTTTTTTCAAAATCTAAAACTGAATTTCAATTATAGTTTGAAATTTTTGGCTTAATTCTTTTCGACAGAACATGAATTTAGTTGTGTATATTGAGATTCTCAAATAAAAGTACTTTTTAAAAAAATGAGAATTTCGCCCCTTTGCTTAAACAGAGTCGATATATATGTAAAAATGGGTGATGTAGTTATCAATGAAAAAAGCAATGGATAGTCTTATAGGGAATACTTATTTCTACGTATACTGAATATCTCCATATAACACCATCGAGTCATTCAGCTCTTTCCTCCCTCCTCTCAAAAGTTACGTAACTTTCCACATTAAATAGGAATGAAATGTACGAGATTTGAAATAAAAAAGAAGAGAAGAAAATGTTACGTAGTAATAAAAATTAAACCACCCACTTCTTTGTAATGCCATGTAGACGTTGGTGATCACCCGTCCTCCCCGTCAAGAGCGTTACGTGATTTATGGATACCCCCTTACGACTAGTGTATTAAAAAATACTTTTTTAATACATTTTACATATATACTCGTACGTATACAAAACCAGTTTTTGCGTAAATATTAATCTATAAATCTATTATTATAAAGTTATATAGCATTATGAAGAATGATAGAAAAATATGAATGTTAGAAATCTGTGCAATGAGCATGTTAAAATGGTTTTGTTTCTTCGTAATTTAGATATTTTTGTTAAGCTCCGTTGCAACGGAATTCACTGTAAGTCGACGGATAAGTATACTATGTAATTTCGTGCATTAACGAGAAACAAAAGTTGCTTGACACGAAAAGGTTCCGAATCTCTAATTATTTACCGTATATGGCTCACTACGTTTTGACGAGGCCGATATTTATAATAAACATAACATAATCGTTTTTTCATATTCCCTTAAGTAGGTTGTGTAGATATAACTTTTTTTTTGCAAAAAAATAAATTACCCATTATCAGAAAACAATATTTGGGTAGTTTTATTTGAAAAAAAACTGTTAGTTAATTTTGTGCCCAAATGTTGTAAACTGTAAAAACGGTATATACATTAACTCTATTTTTAAAAGTAAATCTTTTAATACAAACAAATATTTCGGTCTCCATGGTTACAGGTTTACCACTTTCATTTGTTTTAAGTTTTAAATTTCACGATTATAAAACAATTTTTTTGCTTCTCTAATATACTGATTTAAAAATGAATTCAAGCAATTCGGCTGTCTAATATTAAAACTTAGTAAGTGTTTCAACGCAAAATATTTAGGACGACCAAATTAGTCGGAGAATCACTGACTAGAATATAATAAAGAAATAATTGCGGTGAACGGAACAGGAAAGCAATATCAAAACCCGTTCGTGTATTTATCAATTTTATTAGCCAGTGTGTGATTGTTAGTTACTAGGTTTTAATATTTTTTTCTTAACCTACCAAGTTTTGAAGTTGTTTTCGAGGAAAATATTTTCACTCGATAGGTTTGGAAAAGTTGATTTCACCCATATAGCCACTGATTTCATATCAACCGTGTGTTTGTAAATATGAGAAACTCTCAGAGAACAAATTTTATAGGAGGCACAAAAACGTGTTTTAATGATTTTTAGTCAAAGTCACATTCACATAAACTTAAAGTACATGATGACTGATAAATTAGTGTTCCATTTCCCTTATCTAATAATAAAGAAATTTATTGAAGAAACATCATTAAAATTGACGTTTAATGCTTTTTTTTCTTTTTATACAAACTTAGTAGTTCGTTATTTTTGGGTTAATTTCTCTTAACAGAGCGTGTATTTAGTTATGTTTATTATGATTCTCAAATAAAAATATTTTTTTAAAAACCAAGGGTTACGCCCTTTTACCTAAACAAGGTCGATATAAAATATCTGCAGTAAAATGTGTCTTATAACTGAGTAATATAATATATGTGTAAAAACATTTTTTTTTCAGTTAGGTTTTAAAATTGGACAGCCGAATTGCCGTGATTAAAAAACGTGCTGGTAATATTAAATATCAACATAAATATGGATATTAAATTTGAATAAACGGACAAAAAATGTGGTCATTGTATTGAAAATACCAGATTTTTAACCAGGGTTATGAAAGTTTAGGAAAAAATATTGAAAAGGTGTTCAAATGACGTAAAACATGAAAAAAAAAGTATGATGATATTCACCATCAATCATACTCTTACATTTGTGAACGTCAATGCGTTGGCACAGGACATATCCGGATTAGGGAAGGGTCGGCAATTTTAACGCTACACGATAAAGGTACACTCCGAAGGAAATCTAAAGGCCAAAGGAATGACAGGCTGGTAAGAATCTCCTTTGAGGTCGCCTCGTTCATCAATCCCCAGTGAACCATAAAACATTGTGTTATTTCTCAAAGTGCCAATGTTTGTGAACAATTATAGGCAAGAGAATTGTCATATTGTTCATGTGTTGCTGCCAGGTAAAATTGAACAACAAAAGCAGAAAATATTTTTTATTTTCTCATGTTTTTCTGTTCAAGTTCGTCTGATGAATCCTATTTCAACTTTTCTCGCTGAAAGTTAAATTGGATTTCTATTCTACTACGGAAAAACTTTTTTTTTTTAATAAATCGTGTCTATAATTGGAGAAGAGATTATATTAAAATGAAATACTCGTAATGCAAAGAAATATGTATATTATCATATTGAGAAATAAAATCCATTATAAACAAACTATAGTGAAAAAAAAAAAAAACTTTTTTAAAAAATTGACTGCATCGGATTTACTCGTACTAATGGTTTAACTTTTTCTGTGTCAGAAATTGTGTGTATTTCATGCAAAAAAACCTTAATATTTAAAAAAAAAAGTATATTAAATATATCTTTGCCATTGTTTTTAATAATCAATCACTGCGTTTTCATATTTAAAATCTTTCAAAATATTCAATTTTGTCTAGCAAATTACGTTTTAAGTTGTTTGAGTTAACTTACTTCTGTCACATAATCAGTTAAACTTGGAACTAAATTGTAAATTATATTAAATTTTGCGTTAATGATACATCTTATAAAATAATTATTAACCCCAATATGAATACAGCATTAAATATTTAAAAAAAATATAAAAGCTCTCAGTTTCTTTAGAAAACAGCAATATTTTGTTATTTTGTATTACATGCACGGAAGTATTTTACTGTAGCAGTTCCCCAAAACTAAGAGTTATGAGCTTTTTTGTTTGTTGCTTATGGAAACTTTGATTATTTTAGTTACCGTGAATCATAAATGACTCATTTTTTAGTATTGAAAACGAGTTCGTCTATATGTATATTTTATAAGTGTTGATACTTAATCTTGTTATTTAATATATGCATGCCATCAATCGAAAATGAGAAAATATAAAGAAGTAGTTTGATTTTTGTTACGTCATGTAAAACAGTAATTAAAATGAATTAAGAAACTGGATTAAATACGGAATGTTATAAACATATTCAATTTTGATTGGAGAAATTGTAAATCGTTACCTAACTATTTATACTTCATATACCAATAGATACAATCTAAACAGGTAGAACATAAGCCCCGTAGCTGACAAAATTGTATAGGTTTTTTCATGTGCATTCAAAACCAGGACATTGACCAAATTGGTTGAGGTAATAACTGTTAATTGTTGCGCATCAAAACAATCTTCACATTGTAAAAATCTATATGCTCTCTCACGAAAAAAAAATTGAACGCTTAATATGTAACTGAGCAGAACTATTGTGACAATGTTGTAAAAGGATCGCTTCTAAATTATTTAATAAAATGGTTATGATAGTACTTTTAATCCATATGTATATATAAAAAAATATTTATTGCTATTTTTATAATATATATTATATAAAAGCATTTTAATAACAAACGACAAAGTAATTTACAGTTAAAATGGAACAACTAGTCATTAAAACGTGTATTTAAAGCTATTTACTAATACTTTTTGCTAAAGTTTTGATTAAGAAAATTTGTTGCAACTGCAGAATTTATCAAACATTGACAATCTTAAAAAGTAGAAACTTTTAAATTTACTCTCAAGATTTTGTAATGCTTTTTAGAATATATATTTCAAATTAACACGTTTTAAACTTTAAAACTGTAAAGTTTCTGAGAGCAATATGAGCTTTAAAAGCTTTTGAAGAATTTTTGTTTGTAATCAGTAAGGCAAATATTGGCCTAGTTAAAATAAAATACCACTCACAAAAACTTAAGTAAAAGTACTATAACCTTTGTGTAAAAACTACTAAGTAAACTATATTACTGTAATATTTAAGATTACTTAATTATTCAATGAGTAATTTTCAAGAAACAAAGTAAATTAATGAATAGATAAAATATCTCAGATGAAAAAAATGAATATATAATAGTATATTTTTGGAAATTTACCATGAAATAATAAGAAGGCCGTATATAATTTGCAGGAATGTAGAGTTCAGACATAGTAAGAAAAGAATCGTCCAACTGTGTTGTAAATAGCGTATGTACACAGAGCGTGTAATTATGTTAGTCAACAGATGTGTTCTGATTGATTGGTCCGGTTAAAGCAAAAAATAATAGTGTCACCATGATTTCTAGTAATAATTCAAACTCAAGTGACATTACAAAGCTAGGAAGAAGACAGCTACTCTCCGGTCAAACTAAAGTCATATTAAATGTTTCCGGCTACGTTAAAAAATCGCGAAAGACTCACGGCAAGATTTGTTTTTTTTTATAGCTGTATATGTCTACATACATATTGTTACAAACTATGTATGTATATATTTAGAACAGCGATGTTTTGGTTCTTATCCCTGGAGTCTCCATGGCCACGGGAGTATCACAAAGTTCCATAAAATTGGTTGTACGAGTATATTCCAATGAAAACAATGGTGGAAAAAAGCCACGAAGTCACCAAATAAGAAAAGGAATCGCCCACATCATACCATACAAATTGACAATTTTCATGAGTGCATCATTAAAAGATGCATTTACAATTTTCACATAAATTAAAACGCATTGGCGACAATCTCAAAATTGTTACCAATTTAACGAAATCAAATAACATTTACAAAATTTTCCATTGTGTATTTGTTAATAAAGATTATCGGGTTTTTTGAAAATGAATAAAACTTCCTGTTTCTTTCAAAATATATTTTTTCTGTATCAATAAACAAATATTTTTCTAAACAAAAAACTCCACTTCTGTTTTTTTAAATGTATAATAAATAAATATACTAAATAATCTAAGCATATAATAAAAAATAAAAAAAATCATGCTCACCCTACAACACAATTCTTTTCTTACAGAAATGGTACTCGATATTGAAAACACGTCATTTTGAATTAGACTCTAATTTTGTGAATGAAAAAACTAATCGGTACAACGAAAAATGTTGGGGTTAGAAAACAGATTGTCTTCAAGTGAATTTATTAATTCTTGAAAGTTATCTGTGTGATATCTGTTATAATAAAACGTAATTAAATGTGTAAATTATTAATCTATGTAGATGTTGGGTTTTAGTTAAACGGTATTTCAAATATTACTGAATATAAAGAATGCTTCATTTGTACGAAACAGGATTGAGAATGGGCCACATACCCAGTAATATAGCTACAAATTTTAGACAGTCACGTAAAAACCACAGAAAAAGCGCTCTCTTCAGTAGTTATAAAATGTATCTGAAAAAAAACAGAGACTGTTGGTAAAATATCTACGTTTTTGGCCAAAAAGTGAATTTCGACACTAAAACAAATAGAAACGCCACAAAGGTATCTGACGCTCGTGTAAAAATTCCGCAAGAACCTTTTAGACACTAATGGTGCATATTGAATCTACAGAATTTTAAGAACCTCACATTGTGCTGAGTTTTCAAGCTACAATTCCCTCTGTAGTAATATTAAAAGTTCAAAAACTTCAGGCCATCTTGCAGGTAAGATCATTAAGTTTTGCATCACTTATTTATGTAGTAGCTACGCCGCTGCTTAAACCAGTTAAAATCTGAGTCTTGGGACATCAGCAGGTGGATTTACCCTACCGAATTTCTTTTAGATATGAATGTACTTATAGCAACAAATTTAAAATAATCCAATATAAAAATGGTATTTGTATGATAACTATCATTACTGACTGACTAACGCCGGTATATTCTTGAAAAAAATCATTTTGAGATTTGGTGACTGTGCACTAAATCATTTTTATAGTAAACATTCAACGTATGTGACACGTGTCAAATGGCTCATATATTTTTCAATAAATATGTGAGGTTGTATATAGTAAGAGCTTTGTTTGAAGAAAGCTTTTTCATAATATATTCGCCACACTTCACAAAAGTCACTTCATATATTTGTCAGAGTAAAACCATCATTAGAAAACGACCTTCGTGCCCATTAACACCTTTTCAATGCCATTATATAAATATTTATTTATAGTACACGTTGAAAAGATTTGTTTTTCACATTTTCACAGGCACTAAGCTTGAAAACAAACAGAAAATATATTTTTTTAAATCGTTTTCATTTTGGTATTTCGTGAATGGAACGTTATATTATAATATAGAGATGCCCACGTAACCTATAGTTCTGGTAAGAATTTTATATGGAATTCTAATGCTCGAAATATTACATCAATTTGGAAAAATATTTTCTGATATAAAAGAGAATATTTGCTAGAGATAAAATACCATTTAGATATTGACGTGAAGCTATAAATATAAATAAAAGTAATAGTACCGTGCCTGAAAATTATATGACGACTAATATAATATAATTTTTCTTTACACGGGTAACAAGTTGCACAAATACACCGCGTAAATAGAGCACTAGAAAACCGTGTAAAAATACTGTTTCTTATTTTCAAATAATTTCCTCATGGTGAGAGATGATCATAAAAATAAAGCATCATACTATAATCTATTTATTAAAAATTAATCAAATTGTAATTTACAAATTTTCGATATGTAGTATCCATATGCTTTGTCTAAGGAGTATGACATATTTAATAACGAGAAAAGAAAGAAAAAAAGTTTGTTTAAAAATTAAAAAGATTACTTACTCTAAATAGATGGCAATACATATTTTCATATTATACATGTGACGCTTTAATTTTCCGACATGATGCAGAACCGTGCATTATTAAGTATGATTAAGAACAAGGTAGAGTTGTCAGTGTAATGCTTTATATTATTAACGGTATTTGTGCTTTAGCTAACCAATAAGTTTCAACTCAAATTAATTGACGCTTAGACCCGCATGCAAAAAAAGTTTACGATCACTGAATTAAATCATTTTAGTCGTTAATCTTTGTGTTGCATATTTTCTATGATGATTTTTTTTAAAAATTATATTATCATATCTTTTTCTTTTCTTTTACCTATATCTGCTCCAAAACAAAGCATGTCTGTCTTCACAATATAAAGATTATTTTAGACAGTTTTTTTGAAGAATAATAATTGACAGTTATAAACTCAACCGATTTGTTCTATGCCCTGGTTTCAAATGCAAATGAAAAAACGTGTGCAAATTTTGCTAGCTATGTGATTCGTACCGTTGACCCTCGGCTTGTGAGTCGGATGTGCTGTAGACTCACTTATAAGAGCCGATTGTCATATATTATATGTTAATTCAAATTAGTATTGTTTTGAAAAATATCTTTTCTTTTAACAATGTCCGCTTCGAAACAAAGCATATGAATCTAAACATAATGTGAAGATTGTTTTGACAGTTTTTTACGAGTAATAATCGTCTATTATTAGCTCAACCGTTTTGGTTTCGTGTCCTGGCTACAATACAAATGAATAACATTTTTAAAATTTACAACTAGCACGGACTTCGAACCCGTGACTCTCGGCTCGTGAGTTGGATGCCAGTATCCACTCGCCCACGAGAGCGACTATGAAATACATGCTGAACTAAATTATTATGAAAAATAACATTTAATAAAACTAATAAATTTATACTTGTCGAGAGTGATATCCTAATATGTTGTTTTATTGCTACTTCGGTCGTTATCCTGTTACTGATAAATCCTTGAAAATATATTTTTGATATCGCTAATATTTTACTCAGTGAGTGCCGCTACACCTGGCGTCATCATAAAGTTTATTCGACGTGAAAATAAGAGGTAAGATGAAAAACGTGAAACGTGAAAAAGACAAAAGATTACCCAAAATATAAGTGATGGTGTTGGGCAATAGATAGAGATGGGCGATACTATAAACGAGTATTGTATTCGGTAGTATTGATACTTTTTACCAATATAAACATTCATTAATTACAATTCTACTCAATGTTAATAAATATTTATATGAATTATGGCATACACTGCTGTTAGTTTGATAATTATAATAATTCATTTATGGTTTGTTCAATTAATCGTGGTTTTCAAAACAGTCAGCAATAAAGTTTGGTAATTTATGGTAAAGCATTAACAGTTTATTAAAGTTATTTTTAATAATCACGTGACATAT
>JAPMAG010001991.1:0-11655 GCA_036584685.1 Rhyacophila sp. Rhy_31_5
CGCATTCTGAATGATAGGTAAAGTAAAAGTTATGAGACATTATATATGTACATATATATATTTTAAAGAAACGCACAGTGGTATAATTTTCAATTTAAGTCTTTTAAAATTTGTTCCGGTTTGTTTATGAAAAGTATTTTGAAAAGATATTCACTTGTGTTTATTTAATTACACATCTAGGTGAGTCTTCATTTATTTATTTGAGTGTCGTTCATTCCTTTCACAACATGTTTAAAAAAACACACATATGTTCTGACGCACTTAATCAAACATATTTACCGAGTTCAATATAATGAGAGATGTTTTCTAAGCACATTCTATTGAGTGTAAGTACTTTTATTCACAAGGCTTTTCTCAATGATATCATTTCCTATTTTTAAAAACTCGTAAAAGTACATATATGCAGGGAGTAAAAAATGTATATTCTGTTACAATATTAATATTTTTTTTATGTTTTACATTCAATAAATTCAGGGACATACTCGTAGTTGACACACTTCATCTGAGTATATTATTGCTATGCTAAAATATACGCGATTTAATAATTATACCGCATGTACAAAATGGTTCTACAAACGTATTCGTTTTCGAAGCGGCCCATGTGAATCTTCACAATGTGATGATTGGTTTGACAGCTTTTTTACCAGTAATAATCGTCGGTTATTACCTCAACCGATCTGGCCATGTCTTAGTTTGATTAAATGCACATGAAAAAAGGCTATGCATTTTCGTTAACTACGGAATTTGAACTTGTCACTCTTTAGCTCGTAAGTCGGATGCCTATTCATTCACCTACGAGTCGACAAATTTTATACAATAAGTATGTGATATGAAAACTAATCACCTCCATTTATTGAATTTGACTTACATACTTATTATACACAAAAAATAATTGGCTATAGCAACTAGAAACTCATGATATGTATTGGAGAAATGTAAAATGTCATAAAACTTATCACGCAAATAAACAAAATCATACATTTTAATAGAAATTAAAAAAGAAATAGGTTTTAAAAATATTCCAAGTTTTTAACTCTTAAGTTATTGAACAAAATTCAGATACAAGACTTTTGGTGCTTACGGTTCCGCAATATTCACTCTAATACCACGTTTACGTTCAGCCATTGGATACTGCTCCTCGCGTTACTGTATTTACTCCCGAAAATACTTCTGTGGCAGCATTAAAGGCAGCGAGTGTTTACATTGACGCTTCATACTTAATTCCCATTCTACCTCGGGCAATGAGCAATAGGTAATTCATCAGGGTAGGGATTATCCAAAAGAAGGCCGTCTATTTTGTACATAATTTTGTCACGCATTCTTTGTGGATACTTTCTTAACTTTGTTGCTAAAAGTTTTCCGTATATATCACAGTCATCTTCTTCTACTCTCTTCCTCTTAAATATATCGTTCAAAGTGTCAAAACTATCATTAATTTTTTTTTGAGCTGTTTCCAAAGATAGCTCCATATTCTTATAAGGTCTTTTCCTACACGCATTAATTTTGGTTGCGTTGGGATTCTTTGTGTTTTCTTGTATTGGTGATGGTAGCGAGATTGTATCATTACGTGGAGGCTGAATCGAAGGAGATAGCGACGGGGGTGGCATAATTGTTTCGTTTTGTCGAACCTGAAAAAAATAAAAAATAAATGTTTTTAATGTTTTCTTTGTTTCAGTTACTACACGAACACCAAAGAAGTAGTCGGTCATCAAAGAGGAATTTAGAAGAAAGTTTCCACGAAAACACATCGTACTATGTATGTATAATTCCCAGCGCACAGTGGCTCAAAATATTATAATTATAATTATAAGGGTACATATAGCGTCGTACTAATTGCTATAGTTGATAGTGATTACCGTTTTATTTTTGCCGATATCAATGGGCAGGGGCGCATTAGCGATTGTGAAATTTTTCAAAACAGCCTACTTTGGCAAAAAATTAACAGTAATAAAATTATTTTTTTACCAAAAACCCTATTACCCGGAAGAGAAAAAATGTCGTCATATGTATATCTTGGTGATGGAGCTTTCTAATTACATAAACGTATAATGAAATCTTTTCCAGGTAATCATCATAGTGGTACAGTGGAACGTACTTTCAATAACAAACTTTCGAGTACTCGCGTCATCGTTGACAATGTTTTCGCGTTGTTGACTTCTGTTTACCGATTTTTTAGAAAACCGATAGAAATCGACCTAAAATATACCACTTTTAACTATGATCTGTGTTTTGTTACCTAATTTCTTAAGAAAACGTGAATCTTCTCGAAACATTTATGCTCCTCCAGGAACTTTCGATTCCATAGTTGACGGACAATATGTTAACGGCTCTTGGAGATAAAATCATACCGCGTCCATCAGCTATCAGGCGAATACCATCTGTGGCTAGGCGCACGTCAACCAATGTTTCGGAAATTCTAAATGAATTTGCTAATTATTTCCATAATTTAAACTCGGTAGGTTTACAAAGTGTGTGGCTATCGGATAACAATTCTTAATTGTACGTTACTACTATAGTAATAAATAATAGTTGCAATAGAAAAATGTATAATATTAGTGTTGTTTTAAGAAAAATGAAAATAAAATAATGTTGTTTTATTTACATACATACCAAAATAAATGATCTTACGTCATAAATCTCGACGTCATAAATCGTCCACAAAAAGCTCTCCATCAAATCATATGCGAACCATATTGGCTGAAACACGTCGTCAGCGCCTGCTTCAGACCTAATTGAGGCCTTTTTTTTCTTTAGTAAAGGCCTAAATGTAGCCATGAGTGACTTTTTCTTCGTTTTTAATTCAACTATAGAAATGTTATTCATGTTCAAACTGATCCGCTTCCAAGCATCATGCACCTTATGCTTTAATTTATGATTTTTGTCGGTTGAGTCCCATAATAATCGCTCACTCGCATAATGTTCTAAAAACTTCATCGTTAAGTCATTGCTCCAATCCGCCTGCATATTGACAGTTTACAAAACAAAACACACAGTATAAAAGAAAGTTGAATAAGAAAAAAGAAGTACACAAAGTATTGTACAAGAAAACAGTGAACGAACGTCCTCCTCATTCGGGCGTTAGGAGGCAACTGAGCGGCCGAGCAGAATGTAAACACTCCCTACCACTCGCGCTGCATGTCCTTTGACGAAAAACCGCCAACGAGGGAAGCACCGGGTAGCGGAGTGACAGGTGCATGGTCAGTGCGAGTAACATGTTTACATACTCGCGCTACCCTTTTTCATGCTCATTTTCCTGCTCACTGCCACGGATGTGGGATAAAAAAAACCTATTTCCACCATTTAAAAACCCTTTCGCTAACAATGCAGAAGACAAAATCATTAATATACGTCACGTAAGTTTCCTTTCCAATATTTGTAGTAGTACTGTTCAAACTTTTAATCAAACGAACCAAGGTATTGATAATATACGAGTATGTGTTTAAACTACCATCCGGATATACAGAGGTGCGCTGGAAAATTTATGTAGGCGCCATAGTTTATTATATAGGACAATTTGAATTGGTGGAATCATTTGCATACATTATTTATTTATTCCTTGAATTAAACTGAAGAAAAAGTTCATGTAAGAAACCAACGAATAAAGTTATCGTAAAGCAGTTTTATTCGGTTGGATATTTTCTTTTATCATTTTATTATTACTCATATTAACTATTAGAAAACCCCAATATTGGTGTATGTAACCCGTTTGAAGCAATATCAGTCAGTTTCTTGGCAATATTACACGTACATATACTAAAGATTTGCGCTAAATGATTTATTACTTGATATATTAAAACAATACATAAAGATAACATGAAAAAGAACATTTATCTGACATTTTTTAAATTAATCTGTTTATACCACACTCTTGTAAATTATAAATCATTTAATGATACTTAGTGTAATCGATTATTTCCATCAAAATGATAGACACCATTGTAATGATAATGTTAAATATATTATTCTATATAGTAATTATTTAAAATATGTTTGTTTCATTGAGATAAGGCGGTCAAAAACCTTGCACAATGCATATCACCTCATGCGGTAAAAATCAATATAAATTAATAATATAATACTTTACGTGTTTATCAACTGATGACTAATTTAAGATTATTCTATAATTGATTGCATTCAACGTAAGCAATAGTAAACTATAGTGGCTCTCAGCGGTTTTCATAATACGGTACCAAAAAGAGATCACCCAAACTTTTCAAATAACCTTTCAGTCAGGAAATCGTTGGTGAAATATAAGACCACTATACCACTTGTGGAAATATTATATATAAAACTGTGTTTTTATTTCAATATAATGATTTTCGACTTAGGAATTACATGAAATAAAATTAATGATTATTTAAACACGATTGTTCTCGATAAATCTATAGTATGGACCTGATAATGAAAAATAAAAGTTACGTTTTTATAATATATATCGTGATAGAGTTGATATACTCAACTTAAAGGATAAGTATGAAAAATGGTTTAGGTGTGATAAAGTGGGTGGAGGAATTTCTCGCCTTCATACTATACAGAATAATAAACTTCACCTGAAAAAAAAACAGTGCATTGATAAATAATTAAATTTACGACATGATTTTTTAATTGTATCACACATTTTTGTAATACTATTTTGGGTAGAGCCCTAACGCTTTTTGAGTCCTATTGCATTTTGAAATATATTATTTATCGTTTTGCTGTTTTTCTAAGTGACAAAGGATTAACGAAATTCTAAAGAATTCGACAGGTGTATAAGATGGATTGGTCTCCCGAGTAAAAATGTGAAACATAAATAAAGAATTAATTTTTACAGAAAAAATCTGAAAAGATCGACAAATATTGCTTCAAAATCTCTATAGAGTTTCATGACAATTAAAGTATGAACACACTAAGAAACCTTAAACCATATACGTGCGTATATTAAACACAGTTGTGGATAAGAATCTATTGTGGTATTCATATTGACTATTGACGGAGACATTTTGATTGTATGTATAAAGAGAAACTGGGGGCCACAGTATTTGAAAACTTGAATATCTCTCCAATACATAAGTATATTGATCATTTAATGAGAAAAAAATAATATACGGGTTTTCTTGTTTTTACAACAACTTTGTGTTCTCCCATATACAATAGAATTCGAGTAAGCTAAACATATTTAGTTTAAATAAATTTTTCATTGTTATTATTAATTATACTGATAATATGTATTGGACTCCAGATAATACACGAAAATTTTCCTAAGTATAATAGAAATCGGTAACGATTCAATCAATTTGTTCGAGAATGAAATTGTAGTTGTGAGCGTTTCAATATACAATAATTGCTATTCAAACTAAAATTGTTCATTTTTATCAGTTTTCCTATTAGATTCTTTTGTGATAAGGGTTATTACATAGTTTACTCCTTTTTTAAATACTTTCGAATTATGACCCATCACGATGTCTTCGAAGAGCTTTTATAAATGCTCTTTCGTGTCCAAATCCATTTACTATTCTACGACGAAACCAGTGCTGGATTAACCCATAAGCAAAGTAAGCACGCGCGTAGGGCATCAAGAGAAGAGGGTTCACCACATAATTTTTTCATTCAAATTACTAAACTAATTAAATTTGTAGACACTTAAAAAATTTAATGAAAAATGAATACGTTCCGTTTATAAAGCGTCCTCTTCTGTGTCATCATGTTTATCCTGCAGAATAAAATACACTGTGCCCGCAAATTGGAGCTATACAAATAGTTCTTAAGGCATCTACAAACCAAAGAACGGGTCTGAGACAAATACTTAAATTGGCTTCGAATACAGCAGTGGTGTGTTACCGGCGTTCCATGAGTCGATATTAGATACGATGTGACAGAATGAAAGAAACCTTCCTAACAACTTCAATATTATACTAAACTTACTACAGCCTGTTTTTGAGGCAAAGTTAATCGATGCTAAATAATACATATACGTTCGTCCGATATGTAAAATTGAGACGGCCGAATGTAAATCTATATTTAATCATATCGAGAACAATCACTGAACATAGTTAGGTATTAATCTGATTTCTATGTGTTTAACCTAAAACAACCGTATACGCAGTGTCGTAGCTAGAAATTTTGGGCCATCATCTACAATTTTCGCAACCCTTACATGATTTAAAAAAATGAGATGAAATAATTATTCATATGTGTTGTACCTACTGTTGTAGAATCTGTGAATTATTCATTCGATGAATTGCGGCCCGGTGAACTTTCCAGCCAGTGAATTGTTGTCGGTGAACTTTCCGAACACTCGCCATAATATGTGTATAAACATTGCTAAGCAAATACATAAATATCTATATATTTCATTGTACATTATTATAATGTACATACATAAACACTACTGGTGGAAGCGCTCATTTGTTGTAATCAGCCGAATATGGCCTCATTCGATTTCTATATTTGTTAATTGTTATCATTTTCTACAAAAATATATTGATAGTTATCAACAACGCGAATACGACAAAATGTACTTTCAGTTTGGAACATTTCTATTAGTTAGTACTAGTATCCATTAATACCAAAATCAATTACACTTGAACGAAGCATAATGATGTAGAGCAGTGGTCTTCCAACTTTGTCGACTCACGGAACCCTTAGAACTATAGATTTTTTCGGGAACCCTATCCCACCCTTAGGAAAATATATCATAACATAATATTTAAAGTAGGTCAATACGTTCTACTTTAAATATTATTTTAAACAGCCTACACACGAAGCTTCTGATTCATTTTCAAATATAACCATAACTATATGTATAATTTATATTTTTAGTTAATAAATGCTAGTTAACTGGTGTGAGTTCTTTATATTTTTTGACTCGCGGAACCCCCAGAGATGTACCGCGGAACACAGCTTGAAGACCACTGGTGTAGAGTATATCTTTTAAATTTGATAATTGATACGGTGATATTTTATATCAGATAAAAGGAAAATGAAAAACAAAAAAATATGTACTAACTATTTATTATCAGTTTTATTAATTTAAAAGAATGAAAAACATTTTTGTAATTTCTACTTTGACAAAAAGAATTACGAATATGTGTATGTGACGAAATTAAGCTGCCGCTTTTAGATAATTACTTCGTCATCACACTTAACCTGATTTTGTATCGTTTTTAACCAAGTTTGAGTACTTGCACAGACGTTATATAATTAACGTTACATTGATATTAAAAATGTTTGGCTTGATCTTAGTTAAATTGCTTTATAAATATGTAAGACTACAAAAAATTAAACGTGAACTCAAAATATTGTATCTAATGACATGTACAATCTGTATTGTATAAGTTACATAATATGTGGACACAATAAGTGATGAACTAGACATTCAATTTCATTTATTCAATGGATTTTATTCGGAAAACCCCTCGTAGCAACAGAAAGATAAACGATTTTTACGTTATCAATTATATTCATTTTCACCAGTCACTCTGACATAAATAAAATAATCATATTTTATCATGGCTGAAATATAATTGATTTCACGATTATTCAAAACAGTGTTCAAAACTAATTATTATTCATACGAATTATGACATAGCAACGTCGTTCTGATATAAATATAATATAGTCATGACTTGAGGCATCATCATCAATGCTTTGATTAATTTTGCTAAGAATATTTTTACGCTTTGTACATGTACAAAAAATATACCTAATATGCTATTTTAAATAATATGTAATGGCTGGAAGAGCTTGAATATTAAAACTATATAATCTCTATGTCTCCAATATGGTATCCTGTAAAATATAATAATGATTATGCATATAACTTGCGATTTCGTCATAATTTCGAATGCGGCGAGCGTGAACTATTACAGAACGTCGGCGATCAACCGACTATTAATTTCATGTCTTGACTTGAATATTTTGCCCGTTATTTTTTAATGTGTATATACGAGAAAGGATGGTAATATTGTACGGCTACCGTCCGAATAATGACATTTTTGATAAGCCTAAAAATAGAAACTAATGGAAACACACATGTGCTCAAAAGCATGCGCTTACATGAAAATGATTACGTCGTATACTCTTATGTGGCCTACTCATACTTTGATAATGGTTTGTTTTATGAGTAGGTGTATCTACATGCATATACTCGTATATGTATGTATACGAATGTTTGAAAATGTCCATTCGAAGAATAGTTCAATTTACATAAAGTGGTATGTGACGATAAACAAAAACATACGTTGCGTGATTTATTAGTTTTTTTGCAAATATAGAGTTTTATAAAATCCATTGACAGATTATATGACTTAGAAATCAATTTAGGACTTTTTTAAACGATACTAACAAGTTAAGTTCTAAAACTTAGGTCGTCTGCACACGGAGCTACTCAAAAGAAACTTATCACTGACGCAAATCATCAACCAGACCGCAATGAATCAGAATCTTTGTAATGGAATGTAACTGACTGGTTAGTAACAAGTAATTCTGACGCATAGCGGACTGGTTGGTGATCAGCGTTAGTGATCAGTTTCTTTTGAGTAGCTTAGTGTACAGGCGGCATTATTCCGATGATATGATTTATATATTAGTACAATACATGTTCGTGTGTATCTAAATTTAAAAATTCTGACAAAATGATTGAGCACATTGATATTATCTTAAATTACTGTACAACTTAAATATATTATATTTCTCTATATGAACTTTAAAAACACGGTTCACTGTATCATATCGATCCTGTTTAGGTAAAAGGGCGTAACCCTCAGATTTTTGAACAGTGCTTTTATTTGAGAACCACAATGTACACAACTAAATACACATTCTGTCAAAAGAAATTAAGCCGAAAATGCTGAATTCTTATCGAAATTCAGCTTTGGATTTTGAAAAAGGAGTATTAACCCTCAATTTTAATGGTTTTCGTTTATTAACTTTTTTAATTATCAGATCAGGAAAATAAAACATCAATTTATTAGTCATCATGCACTTCAAGTTTGTCTTAATGTGACTCTGAATAAAAATCATTAAAAACGTTTTTTGTGCCTCCTACAAAGTTTGTTCTGTGAGGGTTAATCCCTTTTGCTTAAACACAGTCGACATGTTTATATTTTGTATAGTATGTCAAGACAACTTTTGTATGATTTCATCCTTATTCAATTTAATGTAATTTCACTATTACGTTTTTTTTACTATCCCACAAAGTTTGCTATAATGCATTTTAACTCTTACAGTGGTTTTGTGGTTTTGTCGTTTTGTGAATTTATAATATGGAAAGTTTTAAGTCTTCTCTTTTGTTATTCATAATACTCGCAGTGTATTGATTCTGAACATTACATTATTTCTTTAAATAGAAATGTGGGTGGTAATATACGAACTGGAATCACAGGACTCGGAGGCACCGTCATGTCCAAACCGCGAGAGTTTGCTCACCTCATAAAGAATAAGTTTGGTTCAGCTGATAATATAAACCAGATGGCGGGCCGTAAGTTCACTTATCAATTTTTTTGCATAAAGAACCCTCTGTTTTTCTATAATTGCTTTCCTTCGTTTAGTACAAATAAAGGTGTTCCTAGATTATAATTAATTGTCGGGTCATAGATTCAAATGATTATCACCATGTTTTAATATGTGTAATTAAATTTGGCTAACAAATACAGTCTATTCCATATGCACCACACACTTTTGTGTATCTATTTTAAGGTAATGCGAGTTTATTAAATTTGTTGAATAATATTTTTTGTATTCCCACAACATTGCTTAATAATATTGCTTTCTTGTGCAAGCTCCCCACCCGGAATTGAGAGGTAAAAGAATTATTCTTGTTGAAACATAAACTATTTAATAGAAATTGTACATAAAAAAACTGAAGCGAATGTTTTCCTGGTTATTTCACATAGAAGCTTTAACTAATTCGAAACACACTGATTAATATAAATTATCAAAATCTCTATTTGAAATTCAAGCATTGTAAACAAAACGAAGCAAAAATTGACAGATGTGAAATTTTATCGATCAAATCTAATGTCGTTTAATCATCATTGTATCTAATATACACATTATCTTGTATCACATATTGTTTGTTTAAATGTTGCACTTTTTACTATTAGGTAACAATTGGTCGGAAGGGCGAAGAGCGGAAGGTGAAAATAGCAGCGGCGGGGGTGCTCACACTCTGCCTGGAGCACTCCGCAACGACCAAGGCCAGCCGACTTCTAATTCATCTGGACAGACTGGGAACGCGTCTTCGACGGCTCTACCTCATCACCACAAACTCACCTCTGAAGAGGGGAGCGAATCATCATCGGCCACCAGTGAAAGTATACCCGGGTTAGTGTCAATTACCAATTTACTTTCATCTGATTACTTTTATATCTGTGCATCCACATTTTCAACGTCAATATAAAACTATTATTAAATTAGCCTTAATCTATTTAAAGCCTGCAGAGTGTTGACAAATAAAAATTACGTTTCTGGTCACCAAGTGATTCAGTTTTTTTTAACAACTTGACATCTTCAGCTCCGTATAATTACAATTGAATAAAGTACACTTTAGCATTATTCATTCTTTGAATGGAACTTATCCCGTATTTTCCAGATTTCCAAACCAAAGCGGGGGTAGTAACCTCGCCGAGGGAGTGTTCACTCTGAAACCAATCTTCGCCGAACTCCAAGAGATGCGAGAGGAAATAGAAACACTCTCTTTAAAAACCGACGCATCATGCAAGGTATGTGGACATTTATTGTAAATAATTTTTTTTGGGCATTAGACACCTAAAAGAATTGAGTACTCTTGGTTAAAACTAAGTACTTTGGTTAAAACTGAAAGTACACTGACTTTCACCAAATCTGAAAATAGAATGATTCGCCGTCAACTGGTAATTGAATAATTGAAACATAGAAAGTAATGAAGGAAGATAAAATGTGTAAAAAATATGTAGTACAGTGTACAATTGCTATTAAGTATCATAAATGTCTAGAAATTACACCTTTTTATGAGTAATTTAAGTATCTTCAGGTGTCAATAGAGTAATTAGATGATGTGAAGAGACAAGTAAAGAATATGTTACCATACTTTGAGTAAGATTGTAAGATTTCGAGCAAGTTCAGTGAAAGTTTTACTATTGTCCCCTACCAGTCACTGCGGACAGGACTTTCTTACGTGGAAATCAGTCTTCAGGAAGAGAGGTTCAGATCGGAGCGTCTCGAAGAGCAAATCAATGATCTCACAGAACTTCATCAAAACGAGGTTAGTGGTGTGATATTTGTTGTTATATTTTACAACATAATGGTGTCAATCTGAATACATTAATAAATATTTTGTCTCATATCTCTTATTTCTAGGTAGAAAACTTAAAACAGGCATTGGCTGACGTCGAAGAGAAGGTTCAATATCAAAGCGAGGAAAGAGTCAGAGACATACATGAAATGTTGGAACTCTGCCAAACTAAGGTAATGATGCTGAAAATACTGCAATTTTAACCTGTAAGCGAAAATTTTCTCTCATGTGTTATTTATATATTAACTCTTCCTGCACGATGGTGTCCAATCCCAGGACAGGTAAGTATTAAGTTACGGACCACCGGCAAACGTCGATTCCCAATGATGCAATGGCTCACCGATTATGTTAATTTAGTTAGAGCAGGGTTGTCACTAATTTTGTAAGCTGAATACTGAAAT
>JAPMAG010001994.1:0-11653 GCA_036584685.1 Rhyacophila sp. Rhy_31_5
AATTGAATGAGTACTGATTAAATATTATAATGCTATTATTATTTTTGATCATATACTATAAGAAATATAATGTAGGAATTAAACTTTAAGAAAAATCATTGTTAGACTATTAGATATAATGGATCGAATTATGCAAAATTAAGAGTATAT
This sequence comes from Rhyacophila sp. Rhy_31_5, assembly GCA_036584685.1. Taxonomy (NCBI): domain Eukaryota; kingdom Metazoa; phylum Arthropoda; class Insecta; order Trichoptera; family Rhyacophilidae; genus Rhyacophila; species Rhyacophila sp. Rhy_31_5. The sequence goes on from JAPMAG010001994.1 coordinate 151, forward strand.
GGAAAATAAGTAGAATCTCAGTTTATCGCTTCAAATAGAAATATTAAAACATTTTAGATTAGTTTAGATGTTAAAATCTCAATTGTGTACACATCAGGCGTCTATTATCAAAACAAGCCATATCCATTTTTGGATTGCCAAGGATTATGGTTGAATATTATTATGTATGACGTTTCAAATAAAGTTATGGTTTCCAAAAATATCAGGTCCACACAGTTTATTCGTACATCTTCATACATATATATATTTTGAAACCAAGACTTCGGTTTGAAACGTCATAAACAATAATATTTAACCATAAGCCTTGTCAATCCGAAAATGAACTTGACTTGTTTTGATAATAGACGCCTGACATATACGAGCACAATAATAATTTAACCTCTTCAGGAGTGAGTTTTTTTAATTACGGTTACACGATTGGGTGAAAGTTTTGTCATTAATTAAGCTTTAATTTTTGAATTTTATGAAATATATAGAATTATTTTGTTGTAGAACGTTTATTGGTGTATTTGACAAACATATACTTCTTCAAAGCGAAGTAAAAAACAATGAAAGTATAAAAATTGAAAGAAATACCGACATTAAAGTACGTGGAACTATGTAATGGAAGTAATTAAACATTTTTTTTTTTGAAAATAATGTTAACATTTCTTCTTGGTGCTTTACGTAAATATACGTAAATACTTCGTCGAAGCGAATTTTGAACGAACGCATTATCGTATCCGTTTTGCTAAACAGGTTAAACGAGAAATACCTAACACAATACTTATAAAAGCTAAATTAAATAAATGAGAGAAAAAAATATTGTCATATTTACATAATGAGTGGTATTTTTTTAAAATTTGTTTTTGACAAGCATCATAATATATATAATGTTATGATAGTTGTCAAAAACAAAATATTGATAGTATAATATTATGGCATGGCTATTGTTATAACAAAGACTTGACAATCATCATTATATGTATTTGAATAACTAGACATTATTCATTTTTCAGGACACAGCTGCTTTACGGTATATTATTTTTAGAATACCAATTTATAATGGATTGCCAAAATATATTTTTAGTATTAAATAAGATTAGACTTTAGTAACACACACGTATAATAGAAAATCATTCTTAAATTTATCATTGCTAATATATATTATGCGCCACATGGTGTGCGTATCTAACGATATTCGACTGTGTTTAGGTAAAAGGGAGTAATCCTCACAGAATAAATTTTACTATGGAGGCACAAAAAAGGTATTTTAGTTATTTTTAGACAAAGTCATATTAACACAAACTTGAAGTCCATGTTGGCCAAAAAATTGATATTTAATTTTCCTGATGTGATAATTTAGAAAGTTATTAAAGAAATATCATTAACATTGACGCCTAATGCTTTTTTCCTTTCCGTAAAAACTTAGTTAATTATTCTTTTTTCAAAATCTAAAGCTTAATTTCAATCAAAATTCGGCATTTTTGACTTAATTCCTTTTAACAGACCGTGTATGTTATTTATTTGTGTATAATATGATTCTCAAATAAAACTACTTTTCAAAAAGCTGAGGGTTTAGCCCTTTTACCAAAATAAGATTATTATATACAATATACATTTTTCACCATTTTCCACAAAAACCTTAGAATATTGCTTTTGTTTTATATTGCCATGGAGAGAAAATTATGACATGAATTATTATCTCTTAGCTGATATTTATGCATTTTTGAATGTTAAATTTTGCCATAAATATAATGGCGGCAACTGATGATTTTTCAATCAGGTTGTACTCTGTAGAAAATTCCGCGTAGAGGTGATTTTTTCAATATTTAGAAAGCGTTTTTATCGTTTAAGTATGACAGGAATCACATTAAGAATTTTATGATGTATTGGTAACAAATCTTGATAATAATATCAGTAAAAATGATATTTTTAATGTTATGAACTTTTATTACACATAGGAATTATATTATTTTTCATTTTTTGTTCAAAATAATATTAAACCATCGCATGTTAACATCAATATATGTAAAAAGAGGAAAACCGTAATGTATTGAGATGTTTTATAAAAATTATCAACTTGGAGTGCCATAAACGAAGAATTACATTTTGTTTTTAATTAATAATTCATGAAGTCATCAGGTGTCAATCCATATCCTTGATCACCTCTTTATTGACGCCGGATTGAAGAACGACATTACACCATCAATCAGATTGACGGCCAGTTTCAGCCAAACAATCGTGTTGGTAACATTTGTAATTATATCTGAATGTTAGATTATTACAATATTTATTTAAATTGTTTTGATAATATGAAGAAAGCTCGTGCTGCGATAGTTATAGTAGTCGCTTCCAAAAAACGTGTGAACAGAAAACGTTGGGTGAAATTCTGGTTACAAAAAAGAAATACTTACTCTCATTCAACTTTATTAATTAAAAAACAGTCTAAAGATGAAGACGACTACGCAAATTACTCTCGAAAGAAAGATGTATGTTTCGATATTTTTTTAGAAATAGTTATTCTTACTTTTAAAAAAATGAAAGCATTGAAATGTTCAACTCGCAGGGGTGTATACTTCACCCGTCCCCAGCACCCGAGTTTTTGAATAAAATTTACATACTTTTTAATTTTAACCTATAGTTAGATCGTAAACTAATTGTATTTATCTTCACATTTTCTTTTGTAGCCAGTGGCTTTGTATTTAGTATTATAAATGTACGTTGGTTATATCCCACAATACGGGAAGAGTTTCGAGCGAAACAATAAACTCTCACTCCGCTTCCAACTTCCTCAGAAGGGTCAGATGCTGGCCAGGCTGAGGCGATGTTGGTTCTCCAGCACTTCCGATTCCATTGCAGCCTAAGTGGTGATTGATGGAACGCTGCTGCAAGCTCAATCTGTCATCAGTTCAAATAGGATTGATGTCAGATTTCAAAATATCTATTGTAGAAACCCGTCAAGCACCACATTACACATTTAATCTGTTTCAATTCAATCATGATCACGGATTGAATTTACGCCAGATTGAATGTGTAAGGCGCGGATAAATATATATTATTACAAATATATCAATATTTACAAGTACTTTTAAGTTGCTACCAGTTTCCAGTTCTTCTGCCAATGGCCGATATAAGCTATTTGAAAGTAGGTAGAAATTATTAACGTGAACAAGGAACAACCAACGAGTATACAATATGAATGATACGAATTTCAAATTCACCAAGAATTTAATATTACTATAACTCAAAATAGTATTCTACATATTATGTCAATATGTATGGCAAAGTAATATTTGTAAACAAACATGTACGAATTAAGTCGTCATTTTTATGTTGAATACGAGAACTCTCCAGAAATGTAATACTTCATTATGCAAGAACTGGTGGAGAAAGATGAAAAAAACTATTAAAGCTTTCTTGTTATGGTCATGTGACATTTTGTGTCCATTGTTAGAAGTGATCGAATAATGATGCAATGTATCACGAGTCACGTCGATTGCATGCGAACAATACTGAGTAGTGTTTCCAATGATACCTATCGCCTTATAATCACGAGCATGGCGTCAGAAGTACATTGTTGATAACGTCTCTCAGAATAGCGATCCGCTTTGTACAATAAGAATGGTTTATCTTGACAATACAACAGAATAAAGCTTCAATTAGCGAGATTACTTAAAGCTTGGAATAGAATAGACATAATCAGTATTCCTACGGTTCACGAATTAACTGCACACTTAAGATCATTCAACTTTCAGGTATATAGTGTCTAATTATTTATATGGATGTTTTTATTATTAGCCTATTCAATTGGTCATTACTATTATGGCATTTTTTATTTAATTGCCAATAAATTAACTTAAGGTAATTAATTGTAAATAATGTAAGCATTTTGCAAGTAAGCAAGTGTACGATGGGAGCCAACTTCATCAATTTATTAGAACGTAATAAATGTAAACTAACAGGCACGATTTACATTATTTACGTTATTAAAATTGATATAATATTTATTGCATGGCAAATTCTACGGATTAGTTGAAACACTTAATATTAAAATTATAGTACACTGATATGTAAGAGCATTCATTCTCTTCATTAATCAGCATGATATTGTACATAAAAAAAATTAAAAGGCAATGGTTTTTATCAAAATTGTGAGACACACAAGAGATTGTGAATACGATAAAAATATGATTAACATAATAACAATAAATGTGACTAAATAAACTTAAACAAGAAATCTATGAATTAATGGCAAAAGTTTAATTTGAATCCTACCAAAAAAATTGTAACCGAATTCGAGTAAGGACGTTTTTTTCTTACTTTTTTTACCCCCCCCCCCTCCATGTAACACCATATAGACATTCAGCTTGACACCCCCCTCCCTCCTCTCCAAAGTTACGTAACTTTCCACATTAACCGATTAAGAACCATAAACACCGTTAACTCGCACATCTTAAAACCCATTTTGCTAGACAAAATTGGATATTTTGGGTAATTCTAAATTCATATAAAAATGCTGGTCATTAAAAACAAAGTCATAATTAAGAAACATTCAATATACTTTTAAAATAAATATTTAGCTTCTGTTATTGCTTAACAATTCACAGCTTACCGGGTTATGACATTATGTCTGGCACAAAAAAGGTTAAGTAGGAATATAAGTTACACTCACCTCCTATCCACTTTTTGAGAGGTTTGTTTCGTAACAATACAAATTAAGCCACCCTCCTCCCATGTAACACCATGTAGACGTTGGTGGTCACCCCTCCTTCCCCCTTAAGTGTGTTATGTGGCTTATGGACGACCCCTTACTGAAAAGTTTTTTTATCGGTGACTGAAATTTCTTACGCATACATTCATATTCTTAATAGCATTACTGCTCTTAACATATCTTGCACTGTCATCATTATTTTTCACGTTTACTGACCCGCGATCGATCGATTCTATGTAATGATTATGATACCCATCTACGAGTATTTTATATTATCATACCGATACTAGCGTACGTTCATATTTTACGAATGGTTACCTGTCTACCATGAAACTAACAAATCCTTTCATCCATCGAAGCGTTATCGTTTGTCTTTCGCATTTACATTACACAAGTATTGTTGTTACTAATTATTTCCCTTTACTTTTCATGACCAAACAGTATTCCGTTTATATTCTTAAATTTTCACGTATCGCAGTTATTTTTTCGCCATAACCACTCCGAGGCGGAAGTGTACAATTAAACCTTCACATTATGAAAATTCTTAAGAGAATTAACGTAACCTTTCTAGATGCCCTGGCTATAAACATAAAATACAACAAATTAAAAAAAATCTGATAACCCGCGTACAAGCGTATCTATGGATTCACAACTAAACAATATGCCCACTGACCCACTGTGGAGGCGGCTTCAATTACTCACTTAACAACTTAACAAATACTTAGGACAAAGTATTTCGTAGGCGTATTACTCTATAGTAAAATTATCCATACGCATATTTAACTGTGTTAATTTGGGTGGTATGACAGTAGTATAATAATTTAAATAACAACAATATTCGTACATAACGAATTAGCATTATTTAATCTTCTAAACGTCCCCCACACAAAATCCTAACATTGAGTGAACCTGAAAAATTCACTCTTAAACTATTTATTTACAGTGAGTGAGATTTTTTCTTAATACGGATGACTTGAGCATAATACAGGCTGACATAATAGAAATTAAACACTCACTTGTACATCAACCAGTACATTATGCGGTTACCTTTGGGACCTCCACGTATACCGTTACTACGTAAATATTCGACAGCATAATAAGCACCAGGCGAAGAATAAGAGGCAAGGCATAGTTTATTTGAGGGGGGTATGTCCAAAGTGAATTTATTCCACTTCAAAAAAATTGTGAAAAATGCCAAAAATCTGTTTACGGTGTTGATATTACATATTGCAAATTGTATTTTACACTACCGATGGAAATAACAAAAAAATATGTGGCATTTACCACAAATTTGTTGAAGTGAAATAAGTTTACTTTGGAAATACACGCCTTATTTCTCAAATTGTTATATTCGAAAATATACTATAATGTGTAAAATGTTTTTAGAATTAAAAAAAAAAAAGAAATATTTTTCCTAAGTGCAAAACAGTTTTCTCGCTAGCCGTTTGTAACTTGACTTGCAAAGGTATTTTAAAGATTTTTTCTATCACAACATGAAAAAAAAAACTTTTCAATCATTCTCTATTGAACGTTTCCGTTTGATGTGGGAAACTTTCACGTAGGTAATAATATTTTCATTTAAAATGTATGTAGCTTTTGCTCCCTTTTTAGGAAATTCTTTTTTGTTCCTAGTGAAATTATCTTAAAGCGTACACATTATATTTGAAAGGTTGTCAGTACAGTATGTTTACTTTTCGTTGTAAAGGTTAAACCCTTCTCAAAAAAATAAAAGTAATATTTAGAAGTCTCTTGATCTTTGAATCATATTTAGGAAATATTGAGAATTCGAAGTTCCATATTTTCCAGAAATCGATTTGACGTTTGGAAAGCTATTGAACTTAATAAAAAATTAAAATTATATCTCTTTGCCATAGATATAGACGTTAAGACGTAGTTGTCTTCATCTGGTTACTTATTATACCTGCCTATTTCATCATCTACATTTTTACGAGTAGTATCATTCGACTTCTTGATAAAGTTCTCTCCATTTACAATCAGGCATAGTGTGGATGCTACAATCGTTTCATATACCCAATACCTTTTGGGTGGACTTGGTGTGTTTCTTTAAAATCCATAAACAATAAAAAACGACTATACCTAAAACATCTGACGTGTCCTGACCACCGCTATTTAATTTTATTGTCGTACTTAATTAATCGACTAAATTCTGTAAATGCTTATCATAAATATATCATAGATAAACTTTACAGTTTTGACCCTTTTACTGCTCTTAGGCGTTCTGTCGCCACTTATCCGTAACAGACTACGTACGCGTCCTTATGCCTTTCCTTGTTGGAAGTGTTTTTAAGTATATATATATATATATATAAGTACTGGTTATATTTAATTTTACTGGTAATTTCGTTTTCTTATTACTTTATCTCACTTCTTGGGTGATAGGCAATGTACCTTGTATTTAACTGTACGATATTAAAGGGTTAACAACTTTTATATATAATAATTAGTCTTAATGCAATAAATTCTCCGTTTATTGAAATTCTAGTTAATATTTCATCTAGGCAACGTCTCTTTTCAATAAATCGTTATTTTATTCCAGCATTTCTTCTCCACGAATTCTCTTTGATATTTTTCATTAAATGAATTTAAAAACACGTTAACTGTTTTATTTATTTTCCGTTGGAAATATAATCACCTACTACCGAGTTACTGTGGGTATTGTGTAGGCTTTGTTTGATTAAATGAGACAGTCAAAAGGGAGAAGAAAAATTAGAAGCATCCCTGCATTATGAAATTCAGTTGTACGTAGACTTAGCAACAGCAGACAACGTTTGTTTAATTGGAATATTTTATTAAAATTAAAAGAAAACATATTTTATTTTTTCTTGATAAAACAGTTCATATTAAATTAAATGACGATAAATTTTCTTTATTCGCTGCTTTGATTCATATAATTAAATAAAAGCTGGTCTTTTAGATATTTATAAAGGTCTTTCAAAATGGTTTTATTTTATTACGGTATATTTCATGAGATTGAATAGTGCTTTGTTATATCGACCCTGTCTAGGTAAAAGGGGTTATCCTCAGTTTTTTGAAAAGTGGTTTTATTTTAGAATTACATCGTATACAACTAAATACACATTTCGTCAAAATAAATTAAGTAAAAAATGCCGAATTATTATTGAAATTAAGCTTTAGATTTTGCAAAAAGAACGTTCTACTAAGTTCGTCTGGAAAGGAAAAATGCATTAAGTGTCAATTTTAATGATTTTTCTTTAATAACCTTCTTAATTATCAGATCATGAAAATGAAGCACCAATTTATTGGTCATCATGCACTTCAAGTTTGCGTTAATGTGACTTTGACTAAAAATTATGTAAACACGTTTTTTGTGCCTCCTATAAAATTTCTTCTGTGGTGGTTACTCCCTTTTCCCTGACACGGCCGATATCTTTTAAGTTGCCCATACCTTTTTACTTGCGCTGACATTGTCTATCAAGTGGGCAGCTCCAACCAAACTACCCATTTTCGTATTCTTAATCTTTCTTGTTTTTTTCAGACCATATATAGTATAGTAATGCGTTCTTTTCTTTTATCATTTCCAAATTAAACGTGCGAGAATTGTCGCAGATACGTGCAGCGAGCTTATATACTTCTTATATATACTTCTTCCCAAGTCACTATGGTTACAAATATTTTTAGGTACTATTCAGAATAATGTAAACACATTGTGTCTACCTTGATTGATTCCAGTAATACTATGGTAAAGAGTAACCAAATAACCTATGAACCCATTGAAAAATAGCATAATTGTAGTTGTTGTCTTAAGGCCCATGGCGGCTGACTTTTTCCTGAATATTTATAGTTATTGTAGTTTAAAATGCAGAAGGAACCTTTACTTGGCCGTGCATTATGTCGATTAATGCGTGATTTCGATGAGAACTCATGAGTGTGTCATTCCGGCTAAAATTATTATGTATGTGTTCGATTATTGCCCGAAAAATCGAGAACTACGAGTACAAGTTTTTTCATCCCGAAATGTAGAATTACCTGCCAGTAGATGTGACGTGGAGACCAATGACTATGTGGAAAGACATTTATCGATATCTTCCACTTGAGTTAAATCGTATTTTGTTCTTTCAACTATTTTTTATACGACAAGCTGTTAAGCTCAATCAGTATACTTCCTCGAATACAACTATATTTTACGTGGTTTACTTTTAAAAACTTTTGTGTATTTTTACTCAATATATTATTTGTTTGTATTTAATTTTGTAGATACATATCGACCCGTTACTGGCAGAAGATTTTAAGTGACAATAGGACGATTTCCGTTTTTTTATCGAATCCGTTCAAAATACTCGTAGATGTCTGATCGGTCCGCACGGTATCTAGTTTTCATCGACACATATCTTGAGTTACAAAATAATAATCTCGTACACACTTTTTTAATTTTAAATTTATTAAAATAACCTTAGAACCTTAGATAAAAACCTCCACCTTTAAAATGAAATTTTTTCGCTTACAGTCTTCTCCCAGAAATGAGTAGATATTATTTTTATATCCTCATATTATGAACGCGTTAAAGCAATAAATATTTTGTTGTGTCCATAATATATTTAAAAAATATACTGAAATGCCTGACTGCATGCATATCCATCCTCCAGGCTTTTCTACCCCTACCTCCTTTCACTTATGCACAATTAGAGATTCCAACTATTCGACATAATTATGTATTCGAATATCGAATAGTAAATCTAAAAGTATTCGAATATATTCGAATACTTTCTGAAGTATTAAAATGGAAAGAAAAAATATTTTTGAACATTTAAAATTCCAATAAAAGGAGCGAAATAATACGTAATAATCTTCGCACTTGTGTGGTATTCTGAATAAAAATGAAAAACATTAAAAGGTGATTCACAACCTGTACGATGTACCCATTCTAGATATACCACGGCGAATTGACATGCACGAAATGACTTATTTAAAAATAATTTGCAATGTATTTCACTGAGACTTAATGCGAATATTATTCGAATAGTTACTTAACTATTCGAGTATCGAATAGTAGAAAAATTCCGAACGTTTCCCATCCTTCGTCAAGGGGCAGGTGCATTCTGGAGTTATTTAAATACATTTTAATAATCTAGATTCATGCACCTAACCATGCGACCTGCCCACCGGATGTCATACTTATTCTAAATATCTCGTGTATATTACACGTAGAAGCAATGCAGCTTTTGTACTTGCAATGGGTCAAGTCCTAGTATTCTAGTTAACGGGGTGAAGTATTCTTATTTTTATAACTAATCAATATACCATAAAGGTATAACATAGATAGCACTTGTACTTAGTTATTTTGCATGATTTAAGTACCTAACCGTTGGAATGAAGAAAAAAATACAGCTAACAAACAACGATAACATAATCTCACGTGGTATGCATAATTATATAAGTACGTAAGTTCCTTAACATTAATGTATGTATATATTTCGATTTAACTGTGAATATGAAGTGTATCACATAGTATATACTTGACGCAGATACTCCAATAAGCATTTTAATTCGTGTGATGTAATATATATTCTGCGGAACAACCACAAATAAAGCGTTTGTTAACATTCATCTATCGCCATGTCACAATACTTTTAATTTAATATTAATCAAATCATACTTTATCTAGATTAATTTTAATTTTACTCATAAAAGTCACAAGTCTGACGATAGCCTTTATGACAAGCGTCGGCAACCTTTTTTGGCTGCTGCTTAAAATTAACGAAAATGTGACTCTTAAGGAGACGGTTTCTGATATTTTCATTTTAAAACGGTCCATTAGTGAACAATAAGATAAATTTTATTGAGAAAACTATTACAATCTTGACCCTGTTTACACAATGCAAATAACTAAATACACGTTCTGTCTAAAGGAATTAAGCCGACGATGCCGAATTATTATAAAAAATCAACTTTGCACCAAGCAATAAAATACTCACACATGTATTATTTATGCATCAAATAATCATTATACAACTAATAGTATTAATTTAATAAAATTCAAAATTTAAAGCTAGAATAATGAAAAAGCAGTTACCCAACTGTGTAACCGTGGTTGAAAAACTCACTCCTGGACTGGTTAAATATTTTAACTAAACTAAAATGTAGGGAGGATTCAACCCCAATATTTATTGTTCTTGTTACTGGTTTTACAAAAATAATCATGACGTACAAACCAACTGAAAGAACCTTTACCACAGCAGATTTTCTTTGTCTTGTCAAACAAGAAAATGTCTTGTATGGAGACGACGATATAACATTCGAGGTGGTGTTTGAAGATCCACTATATGAAATGGAAAAATCGTGCGTCGCATCATCATTAGTTATATAATTGTACCGTTGTTGATTTCACAGTGACTTTCATAGCAACTTGTATGAATCAAGTTGGTCTAAAGATTTACTTACATTCGACGCACATGCTGTACGCATTAGAGCATTCATGCGATTACGTGCGCTGTGTGTTCAACCCAGATGCGATGATGCAATTTAGCAGTCTATTAATAATACCGTGTTATTTCTTATTTTGGGATGTCTCCCGTCCTTGATACGTTTACTTGTGTTTTAACCCTCAGTGGTCCTTACAATTTTGTTTTCCGTCGATAATTAATTATTTTCAATTATTGTGCAAAAACATTTCTTCTTTAATTGAATTATTTCTTAAATAGTAAAAATGTTTTCATTTTACTAAGTTAATAAACGTTTCAATTTCCCCTTTCGTTTGGAAACCAGCTGATATATATATATATATTTTCTTTTAACCATATCCGCTCCGAAACGAAGCATATGGATCTTCAC
>JAPMAG010001996.1:0-11652 GCA_036584685.1 Rhyacophila sp. Rhy_31_5
ACAGAGAGGCCTAAAGGGAGGTTGTGCAGTCGGCCATGGACCTGAATGGATCGTAACGCCAAATTACATTAATAATAATAACGAAGTCAGAAGGCATCGGCTTCAACTATATTCAATTCAACGTCTTAAAAACTGATCAATAGTATAAAATTAACTGTTTCCTTGATTATGTGAAAGTGTTATTCATTGCTATCATTAAACGCAATTTCTTGACTCTTTCTAAAAGCAGTCATAAATGCAAATAGAGACGTTCAAACATACATGTTTGATTACTAACAGACATTTGATACGAGTGAAACGCGGTTTTTTTTCAGTGCGTACTTAGCAATGAAGTTTGTATATTTTACTATATTTATCGTGCACGTTGTTAGAAATTTAAGTTTTTTTTTTTAATATCCACACCTGTTGATCATCAATCAACACATGGTGTTTATGTACAGTAGTATTTCTGGCTATTTATCCCACTTTAAGCGAGGCATATCAATGCAGTGGCGTAGCTGCCTCATAGCGAACTTATGCAAAGCATGCGGGCCCTCGCTAAACAGAGAGCTCTTAATCTGTTTACATTCAATATCCGAGTTCAAGTAAAATTGTATTTCCTACTAAAGGCGATGTATGGCATACTTGTCCATGGCACGCAGAGTATCCCAAGTATACTCGTATACTCGTATATATATATATATTTATACCAAAAATCTGTAAAAAGTTAAAGTTTTTGCAAAGTTAGTCACAAAAATCTATGTATTCTAATATTTCAAACAGCTCTCCTGTAAAAAGTCCAATGTGACGTAGAATAGTTCTGCACAATAGTAACGATATATAATTAATATACACTATGCAATGATTGTAATAAAAATGAGTCATATGCTAATGTCTCAATTTTTTGGCGCCTTAAGCCAACGACTTGTGAATGATATCATGGAATTGAATTTTTTTATTATGTTCATATGTAGTTTTATGTAAATAACAGTAAGTACTAACATATAACGATAATTTCATCTGATTTTTTTAAAATCATGTAACGGAAAGACCCTTGCGTAAATTTTGTATGAAGGCCCAAAATTTCTTGGTACGCAACTATATGAATGCATATATTATCTCCACTAATCCTTGTCTATAACCAGTTTTAAGATCATGCTGGTATTTTATAGCTTTACCGTATACACCATGCATATTAAATTTAGTGGCTTTCCAGAAATTTGGAATAAGGAACGCAAGTTTGTGGTATTCATAGTAAATATCCAAGTCAAGTCCAACATTTCATTGTCACTTTGGAAGTGATTAGAAACTCTACCATCAATTTCTTTATCTCATTATTTCAACTTAAGTAATACCACTGTATTAATAACAATTGAAAATTGATTATTCTTCAAAATATACATATTTTAGAGCGACTGTTATTTGAAGAAGCTGGCAAATTGCTTTTGTTTTTCTTACCAACCAAGTGAGAGTAAGTTATGATATTCGCTTTCAAATAAAATTGTATTCATATTAACAATAATATATTCAGGGCACGACAGTGCAAAGTTTGTTTTCAATGCTTGAATATAAATTACATCTAAGTATCGATCAATCAAACTCTTTCCTATATACTGTGTTTGTGTTTCCAATAGCGTACTCTGAACAATACGTTAAATATAATTGTGTTGGAGATCAATTCTACGTTTCTTATATCAACTAGGATCAAAAGAAAATCATTCAAATTAGAGGTTAATATGTTTAATTTTTGGCTTAATTCTTTTTTTGACAGAACGTGTATTTAGTTGTGGACATTGTGAATCTCAAATAAAAGCACTTTTCAATAAAATGAGGATTAGGCCATTGTTCCTAAGCAGGGATGATTTCTATTATAGCCAGGATGCGAGCCCGAAACGGGTGATCTAATAATTAACAACTATTACTCGTAAAAAAATGAACGTTAAGAAAATCTTTACACAATGAAGATCCCATATGCTCTTCATCTCGAAGAGTATATAGATTTTTTTAAGGTTGCGGGTTCTACTGCATTACTGGTCAGAAAACTGTTCATTATTTTTATATTCGCAACAAATACTTGGAAAAAAATGTTGAGTTAACAATCAACCCGTAATTAACCAGCAAAATTACAAATGTTACACCAATCTTTACTATGTAAAAGTCTTATCCTCCGTTTCACAACGAACATGGAATTTAAATGTATATTTATATTTTTATAAAATTGAGACCGGATTCGCAATTTGTTGAGATACTGTTATGTTTTGCTTTTTAATGTATGTTTTTCCTTATTTAATAGTTAATTTGTATGACTTTTTAGATTCACCGACGAGACCTGTTCTCCAGTACTTATAATATCGTATTAGTCTTTTCTAAAATTATTACCAGCATAAAAAAATCTCTCTCTTAATTATTTTATAGCCCGCTTATTTTCGTTGAATAACCTTCCAATTTCACCCAAGGCTCTCATTGCTCACCTGAATCATATCAATTTCCGCGGTGTCGTTTACTTTCAGAAACACTCTTTTTTAAAACTATAAGATTTTTTGCTTTATTAGGTAAATTACAATTTGCAACTTAACATCTCTAGCAAAGTTACTTTCTCTGCTATCTCATTTGATTGTAAACCACATTCATATAACTATCATATTTATCTACCTTGCCATAAACCGCAAGTAATTTGATTAAATAATAAAAAAATACCTCCGATCAATAATCCGAGTGCGTTTTAATAATACTCACGGAGCAAGTTTATTTATATTATATCATAATAAAAAGCGAAAACAAACCAATAAAACATTCACCAGGAAAGAAAGCGCTGCGAGAGTATAAGAGTATGTGGTTTATTTTTTTCGTTTTATTACATAATATGTATGGCTGAAAAGTGAGAATAACCAAACTTTTAAGATATATTTTTATAGTTCTTATGCAGACTGAATCTTTGGGGTTAAATTAGACCAAAAAATATTGATACAAGAGCTGTCATTTTCTTGGATAATATTTTATTTTCAAATATCTGCATGACTCTTTATTGTTCTCCATTAAGTTATATAACTATAGGTCGCATAATTATAAAAACGAAGGTTGGTTTTCTTCGACAGAATTTTGGTCCTGATTACACTTTTCAAATAAAAAAACGCAACATTTCCGCTTTTTAACCTACTTTAGCAAGCTACAAGGCCATTTCGAAAATATTGGTTGTCAAACATTTAAGCAGTGGTGTTCATTCGAACATATAATACGCCATTGTTTCAGACATAAGGTATTCTCAATGTTCACCTTTATATCTTTTTTCTAGAAGAGTAAAGATGTCTTTAACGTGGGTTCGGTTATCCCCGCACACTACACGGTTATCTGTGAATATTATGATGTAATTGTTGCAAAAAGTCATATAGGACAAAGTTGAAGCTCGTGCTCTCAACTTCAAACAAATAAAATAACATCTCAACTTTCGCGCATCTCATGAAAACGCATATTACGTGATTAACGCGTATCTGATGGACACCGACATTTTCGTACTGCATTCGAATTATTTTGATGCACTTTCTATTGCACCTGCGCATGACTTTGCGACGGCCCGCGGTCAACAAGACAAATCGCATTCACCGAGTGTAAAGCTTAATCCACATGACTGAGGAGTTATTTGGTTGGTAAAGATTTAATAAACGAAGTCATATATTATAAAACCCTAAGTTGTATCTTTAATTCATATTGTTTTTAAACCACGAGTATTATATTTATACTTTTGATTTCTTCATAGTAATACAATCAATTATTATCAATATTGAAGCTTCTAACCTAAAATAGTGTATAGTAACATTTTCAAGATAATAATTTCGCCCTCGTGGGTGAGTGGATAGTAGTCGAACTCACGGCACGTGGGTCACGGGTTTCAAGCCCGTGCTGGTCGCAAATTTTACGAATGTTTATTCATTTGTATTGTAGCCAAGACCCGAACCAGAAACGGTTGAGCTAATAATTCACGATTATTACTCGTAAAAAAATAACTGTCAAAAACAATTTTCACATTGTGGATATCCATATTCTTCGTTTCGAAGTGGACACGGTTAAAAAAGAAGAACATTTTCATGATAATAAATGGTTGTACTATTTAAACCAGTGGTCATTAACCCATTTCATTCGAGCTATCGGTATATTTTAACGTTATTTTAATATTCAGCAAAACGATAGATTTTTCTACGCTTCTATAGCTTGCCGCTAAAAGACTGTTTCAACTAGAAAACATAATATATACCGTTTTTTCAGAGCCGGGAAGTATTCAGTATTAGTTTGAACTGCTATTTTTTTCAGGTTGTTATAATTTTCAGTAAATAATATATTTTAATATGCACGTCTCTTAAATCATAATAATTTTCGATTTATTCCCTATGCATGCTCAATGGATTCCCCTCGTAGGTGAGTGAATACTGCATCCGACTCACGAGCCGACGGTCTAAGGTTCAAATCCCATAGCAGGTGAAAATCGCACAAGTTTTTTTCATCTACATTTGAAACCAGAACATGGACCAAATTGGTAGAGACAATTATTATTCCTAAAAAACTGTTAAAACAATCTTCACATTGTGGAGATTCATATGCTTCACTTCGGACCAAATATATTTAAAAGAAAAAAAAATACTGCATGATATAATATCGACGTACCTGATATATGAATATCTAAAAAATAATAAGTAGCTCACCACATAATTATATTTTAAAAAGCAACTCTCATATATAAAGTTTGGAGACATCTGATTTTTATCAAATTTTCCAAACTATTAATTAATAAGAGTTTACTTTAAGCATTTAATGTTTCAAAACTTTCTTTTACTTGTGTGTATTGAGCTTGACTCTTATTTTTTTATATGCGAAGATTATTATTAATAATAGTTTTAACATTAAATTTCTTTACGTAATATTAGTTTCGACTTTTGATCCGTTATAAAATAAATATTACCCTGATCAAAGCTCACTTACTGCGTGTTCATCTACAAATACGCCATTAGGTGATACCAGCAACACAAGACGTCTACACTTTCGAATGCAGAGTGGGCAAGTAACTTTTTACTCGTGCCAGTCACTTGACCCGATCAATGAACCAAAATGACCTCTAATCTCCACGCATAACTACTTCATACTACACATAATCCGGTAACAAATATGTCCCTTTAAAAATATCTTCAAAATATTTCGTAAACTTTGAAAAATAACACGCGTGGCACGTTCAGAGAGTAAATGCATCGCGTGGGTGAGAAGACCATCCCAAAATGACTATTTGTCAGATACTGATAATATAAGACTTCGTTGATGAAAATGAACATTGAAGAGTTTTATTCTGGTAAATTCTACATATATGGATATAGCATCGTATAAAAATACCCAAACATCACTGAAAATAAAAATCAACTAAAATGTGACTATTAAGTAAACGATTCGGGTCAATGGCAACGTGTAAGGTGTGCGCGTGTGCGGCCGCAAACTTGTTAAAAATTGTCCGCACACATGTTTCTATATTTCGCACAAATCTCAAAGAAAGGTATTTGTACCCATATTTTTGTTTTACGCAATTATATTTTTATTTGATATTTTATGATGGATTTTCAGGTTCCTTTCTTTGAGATGTGTGTGGAACATGGAGAACACTATATACTTGTTCGTATTATGTTTCGTATTTCGAATAAACCCATAATGAATTGTCATTTATTATTTCGTGGTCATTATGTTAACTACTTAATTTTATCTATGCGTATTTGACCAATCGCATCTTTTATTCCCCATACATATGAATTAATGGGCCGCACACACAATGAAAAAATTAGGGAATGTTGGTCAATGGGTATTTTCATTTTAAAACAGTCCGTTAGTGACAAATAAGAAAAAAATATTGAAAAACCGATTATTGTATGTTATTAAATTTTTTTAAAACTAAACAAGAAAACATACTCGTAATTCTAATTATTATATATAGACTTCATAGCTCAAAGGCACATGATAAATTCGGAATTTCGTTTTTTTCGACAGGATTTCGGACTTAAATAGACTTTTCAGCCCAATAAACAAGGTAGCAATAAATATCAGTGTTTACTTGTTACTTTATCTAGTCTAGAGTCTCTTGACAAAATCTCTTTACGGCAAACTTCATTGACATAAACACATTCTTCGTTATACTGAGATTTCTTTATATCAAACTAAGACGAAAGCATACAAACGTAGTGTCCACTCATGCTTTAAGAGTATTTAAAATATGTACCAACAATATCAACACATGCTAAACAAATTTACTATTTACGTTTTACTTCAATATTTACTTCGTTAGAACAAGATTTAGTTTCGTTCAAATCAAATGATTTTTCCCTCAGTTCTACAAAAAAATCGTTAGTTTAAAATCATTATAACGGGATTTAATCTACATATTTCCATGTATCTTAATTAATCTCAATCTGGATATATTGGAAAATGAAACTACGGTCAGAAATTAGGATCAACGATCTGTATTATAATTTGTGGACTTAAAAATCGTTTAAAATTAAAATATACATTCAGTATACAAATTACATTGAGAAAAACAAATAACTTATTCAGTATAATTCAGAAAACTTCAAATAATTGCTTAAAATGAAAGATCAGTGGATCATGATGATGACAGTGAAATTATTCTATCTTTAAAAGATGAAGAAAATCACAATTTAGCTAAAGATCCAGGGTTGTGGCTTGATTTCTCTGCTGGTCACATGGCTTATTGGATTGCCATTTGACAAGTTTTAGTTTGTATTATTCTTTTAATATTTTGAATAACAAGTGTAAGGGGGCACCAAAATTATTTAGTGCTTAGGGTACTTAAGTGTCTTAATACGCCCCTTGGTGTAAATGGTTTAACACGTAAATGCGTAACGCGAATAGTCACTCTTAACACGAAAAGATTTTGCATCTCAAATGTATACGTATACGGATATATTTAGGTGTATGTACGTATTGATGAAATGAATCAAATGATGGACGATATCGAACAAGTTGTGGATTACAAAAAATATCTAATAAAATACATTTTTTTTACTTTCTTCTTTAATGCGTCTATATTTTTATTTGATAAATTTATATAATTAAATACTAAAAAATACTGATATCATCTCCATGATTTCGTGTCAAACGGTTTCCAGTATATATTAAAAGTTACATTATCTTATTTACATATCAACCTTGTTTAGATAAAAGACCTTAACCCTCAGTTTTTCGAAAAGGGGTTTGATTTGACAATCACAATGTACACAACTAAATACACGTTCTGTCAAAAGGAATAAAGTCAAAAATGCCGAATTATTATCGAAAATCAGCTTTAGATTTTTAAAATAGATTGACCTACTAAGTTTGTGTGGAAAGGAAAAAAAAACATTAACCCTGAATTTTAATATTTTTTTTAACAAAAATTTTAATTATCAGATCAGAAAAATGAAACACCAATTTATTGGTCATCATGCACTTTGAGTTTGTGTAAATATGACTATGACAAAAAATCATTAAAACACATTTTTTGTGCTTCCTATGAAGTTTGTTCTGTGAGGGTTACTCTCTTTTACCTAAACACGGTTAATTTAATAAAATTAATATTTAAAGCTGGATTAATGAAAAAAACTAATTTTGTAATCGTAATTTAAAAACTCACTCCTGGAGAGGTAATACGAAAATAAAGAAAAAAACAAAATTACTTTATATAATCAAACCAATAACGATTTTGTCATTAGTCAATCGCACGTGCTGAGTTTTTACAAAAATCATAAAATTTCAAATGTTAATAAGCCAGTTGAATAAGTACAATCAAAAATAATAATATATACAATCAATTTTGAAGATTTTTTTTTCTCAAAAACAGAAAAAAAAACTTGAAACGTTTTTTTGTGGTTTGATATTTAAAATACAAAAAAGTATCATTCAAGTGTTTACGGTCATTATTTTCCGATCCCTTGTTTATGGCAATTATTTCTGCGCGCGCATGACGTCTATTCAATTCTATTTAGAATCATAGAAAAGGTTCATAGCTCTCCATAGGAACCCCCTCATGAAAGAAATCGGAAGAGGCCTACTTCAAAAAGCCACCGATAGAGTGGCATCAATTTGACGTTTTATACAAATTATTCAATAGAAAACAGAGCTTACATTTTGGGTGGTTTTTGATGTTTGCTATTATTAATGTTGTTATGGTCTTTGGTAATTATTTCTATAAAATATTGAAATATCTCGTGTGGCGACCTCCTAAGGCGATGGCAAATCACCATAGATTATCGTTAATAATAAGATAATAATTTTGAGAAAAAAGCACAGACCGTGTCGTGTGTTGTGTGGTGGATTCCTCTTTTATGATTGAGTTTTTTTCGCGATGAATGGTTTTATGATAAGATCGGACTTTCTATCAATGGTTCTCATACTTAATAAAACAATATTTCTTCATATCTAAGAACTTTACGCTATATTAGAACCTTTAAAGATTTTTTTAAAAATAACGCACCACCTTTTACAAAAAGAATATTATATTCGAACAAAATTCGTTTTAAATAAAGCGAAAGAATCGAAATGTTCATGATAAATATTTAGAGCCTCAAATGGTTTAGTTGCTAAACAATAACAATTACACGTAAAACTCTGCGCCAGATGTAACGTCAATAAAAATATAACCATAATGTTTCTTTGAAAAGTTTATTCTATGTTTTTTTGTTATGACTTTGTTTTTGATGATCATATTGCAGTCATATCTCAGCTTTTCAAGATTAAAATCATTCAAATTTGTCTAGAAAACTAGGTTTAAACTCGTTTCTGGCACTTAATTGGTTAAGATAAATTTAAAACTATACATAATATACTTTGTTTTCACTCAGGTAATATTTTACAATCATCACTTGTATCAAAACAAGCTTCATATTGTGAAAATCAATATAAAACTTATTTTGATACAAACTTTATATTATAATATAGTTCACGCTAGAGTGTAATAGTTTTTAAAAAATATTGAGTGTAATTTTCTACTGATATAGAATAGATTTCTTCAAAGAAAATACTATTTTACTGCAAAGTAAATAAAAAATGTAGATTAGTTATACATTGGTTAATGTGACCATATGTCCCGTTTTTAAGTAGCCTGTTCCGTTGTCCCCAAGCAGAGGATCGGGACGGCAAAATATCCCGTTTTCTGAAACCCAAGGTTCGGTGGCCATGGTTTGAGCCCTTATGCAATATTTATGCAAAGCCCCTCCCCTTACATGATTTTAAAAAAATGAGATGAAATATAAAGAGAATAAGTATTTGTCTAAATATTTCAATTCCGAGACATAATTCATACGTCGTTGGCTCAAGGCACCAAAAGTTGAGACATTAGCGTATGAATTATTTTTATAACTATCGTTGGGCAGTAGATATTATTTATATATCGTTATTGTAATGCAGAACTATCCTACGACACATTGGAGTTTTCGATGAGAGCTGTTTGAATAAACTTTGCAAATTCTTTTTACATTTTTTAGCAGATAGTATATATATACATATTTATACTTGGGATACTCTGTATATCATGGAAAATTATGGCATACAACAATTTCAAAAAGGGTACCATAACTTAAAACAATCTGAATCTGTTGGTAGCACCACCTAGCATAATTTGCGGTAAAACATATGTGCTCGGCCCATTCTCCCTAATTCCATGCGTTGAATAGAGAGAGCTTTTACAGCGAAATACGAAATTTCCCCAATGGGATAGTTTTAAGTCAGTTTTCAGCTCTTAAAGGAAAAAACCGTTTCGCTTGACTTTTACGCATCAAAAGTGATTTTTTTTTATCACCATAACCATTAATCTAGGCTTTATAGGAAAAATAGATAAAAACTATGGAGAAATATGGTTTTTATTAAATTAACATTATTACCTAAAATTAATTAATGTCCTGTTTTGAGGAAAAAATAAATGGTCACATTGAAAATGGTGGATATTTTACATTAATGATACGTAAAGACAAATATTTTAAGAGTAAAAATAAATAAAATGTATTGGAAATAGTTTGAGAATCATTGAGTTACTAACTCTCTCAATATACTCGTACAATAAAATTGACATTCGTGTTTTTGTTTTCGATTGTCATTTCGGCATTCATTTTTTCCCTATTTAGCTGGCGAATTTCTATCTATTGTTATTACAAATATAAACCCTTGCGTTTTGAACCTTTTTCATGGTTTTTATGAAAACTCTTATTCGATGACAGCTTCAAAAGATTGATTTCCAATTTACCCTTTTTCTTAAGATGATCAAAGGTGTTTATGAGAAAATATTTTTTTAAAAGCATCCCGGTATCTAAGATCACAGCATTGTTCATTCTATAACAAAACTGACAGTTTTTCTATTTGTGCGTACTGTTGTGTTTCTAATTTGCAAATAATAAAAATGAACTTTTTATTATCGTCGTTAAAACAATGACAATCATCAATACGCAAGAGCTCAGTGTTTTGTACCTTATAAGCTTACGAAGTTGATCTTCTTTTTAATTTAAAGAGAACTGTCAAAAGTGTGAATAACTTTGTCATATAATTTCAAATATGTTTTTGTTAATAAAATATTTGAATCGAGGAAGATGTTTATTTAAACAACACAGAGATACAAAAGTTGCTCAAAGTAATTACAGTATTAGAACAACAATTATTATTTAACGCAGGTTTTTTTATACTATACTCGTAAGTGTTAGGGGTGACCCGATAAAACCGCGCCGATAAAGCCGTGAAAAAAAAATAAAAATAATTAAAAAGTATATTTATTTGTTTGTATTATAATATTAAAATGAAAAAAATAAAAACACACACCAAAAAAAGAACACAAATGAAAGAAAATGATCTAAGAGAATATTTCAGTTTAAAGTATATTATTTATAAAGCAAAAAATAAAAACAAAAACGTTAAAATTAATAAGTGTGTGAAAACAAGTAAATAAGTGAAGAAAATTCAAAAAATACACATCATAAAATTAAAAAAAAATATTATAAGCATTTAATTACACTTTCGAAAAATACATTATAATAATATATAATAATTAATCGCTTAAAATGTAAGAAAATACACATTTTCTATCACTTTATTTAATATTTTAATTTTTCGACGCGGCTTTGTCGTCGCGGAAATGTTGGAATTGTTTTGCGCAGCTTTGTGCCTTTGTCAGCGCAGCTTTGTCTTGCGCGACTTTGTTGGGGCGCTGTGTTGGGCGATAATGAAATCATGTGATTCTCTTAGCAATTAAGTGGTTTCCTTTAATTAAAATGAATTATGCAATAGTAATAACAAAGGGTTGCATTGCAGTAAGTTTTATCAATAAAGATTATTTTGAAAATTACAGGCTTGTTAGAAATATTTGAATGATTCATCAATATTATGTTGTATCATTTATTGGTGGTTTATCATCACTTTGCCATGAGGTTTGCTAAATATCAAAGCTATTGTATTTGTTTACGGTATT
Source organism: Rhyacophila sp. Rhy_31_5 (assembly GCA_036584685.1). NCBI lineage: Eukaryota > Metazoa > Arthropoda > Insecta > Trichoptera > Rhyacophilidae > Rhyacophila > Rhyacophila sp. Rhy_31_5. The sequence goes on from JAPMAG010001996.1 coordinate 11,450, forward strand.
CCAAAAAGAAACAATTATAATTTGTCGTCTTTGTTAGGCATGCGGATAGCACGTGCGTCTATCACCCAGGGGTCACAGGTGCAAGGTCCGTGCTGGTTGCAAAAAAAGTTTATTCATTTGTATTGTAGCCAGGACACAAATCTGAAATGGTTGAGTTAATAATTGACAATTATTACTCGTAAAAAACTGTTAAAACAATCTTC
>JAPMAG010001999.1:0-11650 GCA_036584685.1 Rhyacophila sp. Rhy_31_5
CTATTATCAAAAATTCAGCATTAGATTATGATAAATGAATGATCTACAATGTTTGTATGCAAAAGAAGAGAATTAAACGTCGATTTTGATGATCATTCTTTAATAACTTTCTTAATTATCCATCAAGAAAACGAAACACTAATTTATTCGTCATCGTGCACTTCAAGTTTGTGTTAATCATTGAAACACGTTTTTTGATTCTCCTGTAAAATTTGTTCTGTAAGGGTTACTTCCTTTTACCTAAGTGCGGTCGATATATACACACACACCATGAACAATAGTATTCGGATACAGTGGACTAGAATTAATATAACGGTGTACTGGTACATAAAACATATATTTACAGTACTTCTCTGAACCTTTAGTTATATATTAAAATAAATACGTTTGAAAAAATATCTTGTTCTGTTCCGCTCTGAGTGCTTAGATTGATATTGACGCCATAACCCGGTCATCTCAGCTTTGAGATTTAACATTATTTTACCTATTCACCATTAGGATTCAAATATTCCGATGTTTAATGCATCGACACAATTTTTGACTAGGTCGCCTCACTGTTCGTTTTACATGTTTGCCACTTTGAATGCAACCTTCAAGAGAATTTCATTGTCAGTATTATTTATTTTTTAATCCAGTAAAGTTATTTTTTGTTATTTTACTCAGTAAACCCCGACATTTACGCTTTATATAATAAAGTGGGCAAAAAACTTACGAAAAAAACACAATGTTTGCAAATGCATTGTATTCAAGTATGTTAAAACGACGAGCAAATCGAGGACATAAAGTCAAACAACGCTATCTACAAAAGTCCAAATTTACAGAAGTGCCAAAAAACCTTTTTTACTTTCTTTGAACTTTCAACAAAGGAGATGTTTATTTAAAATATAATGTTCAAATATTTATTGTTTTTTGATATTTTGATTTTTCTTATGACAAGAACGCTAACAGCTTATACAGTCTTTTATATTAAACAAAGGCAACTTAATGTAATTAACGTTAAATTTTACAGATGATTTAAGGAGACACTAGAAAAGATTGTCATACCATTGTTTGACAATTATGTAGCCAAGAACGTAAAATAACATTATCACAAATAAAACAAGAACGCATTTTTGTAGATAACGTTGTTTGACTCTAATTCCTCAAAATATCATTCGAAGTAGATTTATTGTATACTTGTAAAATGGACAATTGCTACCTGTTCTTGTATGGAATTTCTTAAAGATTTTCTTACATGTTACATTTTGAGAAAAAAAATCTTTTTCACACAAATCCGTGTTTATAAGAATGTCGGACAGTATTTTTTTTCAGAAATAGAATACACTGTCACTATGCTTGCAAAGGGCGTTCGTTATATCGAAAAATTACTGTTTTGACTTAATACTGATGCAGTTCCGTAGATTTTTGCACTCTCTGTCTTCTGGTAAAACAAGCTTACTTATAAGTTCCTTACACTTTTTCTGTAATATTAAAATTTCACTACCAATTAAGTCGATATTAAATATTTTATTACGGGAAAAACACATTAAGCCGACTAGGTATTATTTTTGTGATCAGATTATGTGATTGTAATTCTAGATAAAAACGTCAATACGACATAAAGTCCCAGTTACACTAACATATTATCGTTAAATATTTGTAAGAGACTGAAACTTTAAAAATCAATTTTCTCAAAACGTTCTTTTTTAACTTAACGCATTTTGCCAGTATACCAACGATATGCACAATATTTTAACAGTTAACTTTTTTGTTAATTTTTTAAACCTTATATTGATGACTAACTGTGACAATTATTCGATGTTTGAGTCCTTTCAAATTAATTTACTCAAAATAATGCGTATTTCATGAAAGAATGAAATTTGTTTGTGGTCATCATATATGTATATTATGTAAAACCATGATTAGTGAACTAACGACCAGTAGTATACCAATATATGATATTATTGTCGCAATTTTCAAACAATTAAGATTGTTTTGAAAAAACAATCTAATTTTTTTCCTGAAAGTTTATTTCACCTGGAAATTTTGCAACAGATGAAACCAGACATATTTTTTTAAAATTCATTTTGTGAACGTCAGTATTAAAAATATACGTTAACATTTCAGCGTAGTGGTTTTCAACCAAATATAAAGTTTAAAAAAAATAATGATTTGCTTGAGTGGACATTACTTGTTCAAAAACAGTATACATTAAAAACACATTGTTGTTTTTTAAAATCTACTAGTATTAATTTAAATGTAGATATCAATTATTTATTTATGCATGCTTATGTATGAAAACAATCTTTTTTCTCTTTTGAGACGGTTATTGTGGTCCGGGTCGGATTTAGAATCTTAAGTGCCTAAGCACTAACTAACTTCAGTGCCCCCTAATTCAAAATTTGCCACTACCAAAATGCCATTTAGACTTGCCAAATAGCCCATTGTGATGTTGATGGTTGCTGGATCCACAAACGATTCTATAAGCCACATCACCAACAGAGAAATCAAGCTACAGCTCTGGATCTAAAGCTGGTGCTAAACTGTGATCTTCTTCAGCTTTTACAGACAGAATAATGTTACTGCCATCACCACGATCAACGAAACATTGATTTTTAGTAATTACTTGAGCCCTAAAATGTATTGCAAAGTCATTCTAATCAAAATTTTTAGATGAATTTGGCCATGAAAAATTTCTGCGGTGCCTTCTTTTCCCTTGATGCCTAAGCACGTGGTTACTTTGCTTGGCTTTTTTCACTCTTTAATAATAAAAAATATCTCGTAGCAACTCAGTAATTAATTGACGATTTTTGTGATAAAAGTGGCTATTTAAATTAGATGAATTAATTGAATAAAAAAGAATACCTTTTTCACAAATTATTTTTTTTATACTTAAAAATACTAGTAAAATATCGAGTGCAGCTCGATATAGGAGTTTAGCGTAAGAAATAAGATGTCGAGTTGGATTCCACATGGGAGTTGTAAAGGTAAAGGGTTATTCCACCACTGATTGCGGCCCGCACAAATCGGCACGGCAAAAGGTTGTTCACACTACTGTAAAACACATATGACACAACTATTATTAAATGTATTAAATTAAATAAAACATTATTTATAATTATATTTGATAACGACACATTGAATGTGTTTTAACATGGTCTAGTACAGAATTGTTAAAATAAATTAAATATAAAATAACGTAGGAGCCAAGTGTTATCTTGAAGAATATTTTAATAATCATTCTTTCTGTTAATTATTTCTATCATAAAGAGAAAATAATTAATGAACTTCAGAAGCACGTGTTATTTTACTAGCATTAGCCGCCTTTGAATATATGTGCAAAGAAACGCATTGCCTTATAAAGGGACATTAATAATTAAATAAAACATAAAAGAGAGTTATCATCGCCTTCATACATACGGGGAGCGGTGAGGGTCTGATGAATTATATGGAAAATAAAACCTATGGCCTAATTGAAATAAAAAATGTCCAAATAGGGCATAATTCAAGCGAGGAGGGAACGATGATAAACTTTCGGACACGGGGGATGCGCACATGAGTCGTAAAATTATTAACCACGCGCACAGTTTTTTTTATTCGTGAATAGATAGCGTGGTATTCGTTCAAGGGACAACTTACTGTTAATAATCGCTACATCACAAAAAAATCGTATGACGCTAAGTAAATCGATTTAAAATTGATCTATTCTGTCGTTATTCAGAAAATATTCAATAACATACTAAATAGCTAAACAACTGAATAAACGAGCATTAACACTACATATACATATTTACGGGTTTTGAAAACCGTATTCGAAAAGATTGCTTTTGAAGTTAATCTTTAACACGACCAATTCGTTGTCCTGATTTCAAATGTATTATATCGACCGTGTTTAAGCAAAAGGGATAAACCTTCACAAAACAAATTTTACAGAAAGCGAAAAAAACGTGTTTTAATGATTTTTAGTTAAAGTCACACGTCACAAACTCGAAACGCATTATGATTAATAAATTGATGTTTTATTTTCCTGACCTGATAATCAATAAAGTAATTATAGGAAAATCATTGAAAATTTTAGTTAATGCTTTTTCCTTTCCGCACAAACTTAGTAAATCGTTCATTTATCAAAATCCAATACTGAATTTTAATAATAGTGCGTCATTTTTGGCTTCACCCTTTTTGACAGAACGTGTATTTAGTTTTGTATATTACAATCCTCAAATTAAAGCACTTCAAGGTTAAATCCCTTTTGCATAAACATGTTCGATATGAAAAAATTTATCTGGACAATTTTTCTCAAGTACTCACGTATATTGAATCTTCTAGTACACTACATTAAAATTTAGTGTTGTTCATAAAAGAGTGATGAAACCAATTATTATTTCATTACTTTCAATACTTATCATAAAAAGTTCAACTCAATTATAATTTTATATAAAAATGCATAACATTAGAAACGAAGCATTTTCACATAAACGTTATTGTGATTTAAAATTAATCGCTGGCTATTTAATTAATTTTCTCTGATGTCAATTCTTGGTGGAAAGCTATAACATTGAAATAATATCACAGATTTATATATTTTTTCACAAATAAGTTAAAAATCATATTTATGACAAGCTTCGTCTGTCACGACATTTTCATCCGTTGAAAATGACATAACAGACAAAGCCAGTTTTAATTTTTTAAATATAATTTTGGGAAAATTTATGGAAACTATGTTATTATTTCAACTCTCTATTCTTCTAGTGGTTTATTTGTTGTTATAACAAACAAAATCGGTCTTGAACTTTTAAAATATGTTTTATAGAAATTTGTACAAAAACTGTGACATTATTTTAATATAATGGTTTTTTAGGAATAAAGAAAATACATACATATCGATCCTGTTTAGGCAAAAGGCATTAACCATCATTTTTTTAAAAATGGTTTTATTGGAGAATTATAATCTATACACATTCTGTCAAAAGGAATTGAGCTAAAATTTTCGAATTTGTATCAAAATTTAATTTTAGATTTTGTAAAAAAATGACTTACTAAGTTTACATGAAAAATAAAAAAAGCCCTAACTTTCAATTTTAATGATTCGACTATAATAACTTTTTTAATTATCAGATCACGAAAATAAATCATGAATCTATTGGTAATGATGCACTTCAAGTTTGTGATAATGTTATTTAAAATTCATTAAAACACGTTTTTTGTGCCTCTTGTATTTTTTTTTCTATTAGGGTTTTAATCCTTTTTGCTTAAATACGTTCAATATAATCCTAACAATAATTCTGTAATCATCAGTTTGGTTCACTGTATTATAATATTTGTTTTAACCGGTTAAGTGCCAGAAACGAGTTGGCTGGCACAACTTAATGCGAGTGCACAGTTTGCTAGACAAATTTGCATATTTTGGATGATTTTAAATATGAAAACGCAAAATTTTCGCAAAATTAAGATATTGACATAGTTATTGTATACTTTGCGATGCCCTTTCTAATTATATACTTAAATATGTTGTAACCCTAAGAGAAAAGAATATAGCAAAATAAATATTTCAAATTATTATATATTATCCGAGGGAAGCAACACCAAAACGACTTGAACAGCCATAGTGCAAAAGTACCATTGTTGACATAGTGCAAATTTCCTTCCAGATACAGATATTATATTTGTCATAAGGGTCGTCCATAAACCACGTAACATTTTCTCTCACTTTTTTTACCCTCCTCCATTCTATGTAACACCATGTAGACATTTAGCTTTACCTCCCTCCTCCCTCCTCTCAAAAGTTACGTAACTTTCCACATTAAGTTAGTTAGGATAAGGGATTAAGAGTTAACTCGCCTAACTTAAATCGTAGTTTACTAGACAAATTTTGATATTTTGAATATAAAAGTGCAGAGATATGATTATAATATGATCATTAAAACCAAAGTTATAAAGAAATATTCAATATACTTTTAAAAGAAATATTTTGGTTATATTTTTGCTTAAAATTCATAGCTTACCGGGTTGTGATATTATGTCTGGCACAGAAGAGGTTAAATAGGAATGTAATTTACAATCACTACAATCTACTTTTTAAGAGTGAAAATTGCTACGTGACAATAAAAATTAACCCACCCTCCCTTTGTAACGCCATGAAGACGTTGGTAGTTATCCCTATCTCCCCCTTAAGAGCGTTACGTGGTTTATGGATGACCCCTAACTGGAATACTGTTTGTTGTACTGTAGATTTCGATTCAATTGGATCATTTTTTTAAATATAGAAAAGCACTCACCAAGTTAGGTTTAACATGTATTCACGGAGTAACAAAGTAATTTAAAAAGTATTTGAATTGTAAACTGTATACGATAAACACGCCGAGAATTTAATTGCAACCAGTCAAACGGGATCTCCCCTAAAAGTTTTCACTCATAATCAAAAATTTAACTTGTAAGTGCTTACAACGGAATCCCCCTTTTATATTATTTGGACAATAATGTATCTTATTCCGACTACCAAAAATCTAAACATAAATTCTTGACGTCAACAATTGCCTACTCAAACATTGTAATATTTCCACCAAAAATGGTATAATACTCGTAACAGTATATTTGATGGGGTGATTCGCACCGCAATATTACTATAATTGCGTACAGATGATTTTAAATTAAAACATTATACCAAGTAACGACCCCTATAATTATTTACGATTCATATATTTTGCCGATTCTTCTCAATTCGACGTGGGAATGATTGATTCCTGTGTATTTTTTGTTTAATTTTTGAAATTTTCTTGAAATCTTTGTACGTTTATTACAATTAACCTGTCCAGGAGTATGGACACGCATATGCGTCCGTTCAAAATTCTCTTTGAAGTATATTCGCATATGTATGTCAAGGGACAAGCAATAAAATGCTCGCATATATTAGTCATGCATAAAATTAACATTATACAACCATAATATTGGATACATAAAAAAAAATTAAAGCTAGATTAATGAAAAAAAATTCACTCAATTGTACAGCCGTAATTAAAAAACTTATTTCTAGATAGGCCAATACCGTATAACCTAATAGGACTTTCTGGAGCAACCTTTAACTTCATGCAAAACGTCTAGGACTCACAGTTGTACTCGTTAAGCAATAAATGCCACCTATTCAACGCTTTCCTTCTGATTATTACTGTTATTTTATGGCAGTGAATCGCAGCACCCTACAAAGTCTCAAAACAATCATTTTCTGACCTTCTAAAATATGTACCTGCGGGGAATTCTGAAAGTGCGGTGGTACGACTATATGTTAAATCGGGTGAAAAGACATTATAACCTTTCATCACATACAAAATCAAGATTAGGTACTGGATTCGGATTGCTGGAATCGCACTTCAGCAGGCGTGCTTCTTCTTTACATCAACCGGTTCTGTTGTCCCGGGATACCGTGGAATAGCATACGCAGAATATATTCGGCGGAGTTACACTACGCCGGCATGACATGGGAATACGCAAGAAGACTAACTACTGACAAGGGCTCATGGAAGTAGTATGTGGTGTAAATATACTCGTGTCTCACCTAAGGATGTGACACGATTAAAGAAAAAAATCTGGATAATCTTCCAAGTAACTAAGAACCACTCTGCACGACTACACCAAAACTGAAAAAGAAAAACATACTTTTATTGTATTAAATTGGACGTTTTCTTCTAATATATGCTTTATTATCGCGTATTTTCTGTGTCTTAATAGAAAAAAAACTGATGCTTTTTATTTACCGATTATCTTGTGATTTCGCATATTTAAAAGTGATATAATATTACTCTATCGATAGCCATTTTTTAGCTAAGTCAGTACTTGAAAATATATTTGTATTCGTTTTCTCTTTAACTTGCGTAATTCCTAAAGCTTTTGCGTTGAATATAATATTCAAATCACATTTTGAAGACATATTTTCGTTTATTATTTTTTAGTACTGAAAAGATTTCCACCCAATTTGTTGTTTATTATTGATACTATTTACCATCTTGCTTTTTTGTAAACGAAGATAGTTAGATCCATATTCAAGTTTTGCCCTCTATTACTAATCGCAGTAACAAATAATATTACTTTGCCCTTATTGTGTCGTTTAAAATAAATATCACAGCTGAATTTCTTTAATTGCTTTTCTATACCGTCATAAATATTGTCAGCTGTTTTATTATACCTTCTCATCATCAGAACATATTGTAATGGTGAGGTTAAACCTGTCAACAATTAATTACGAGTATTATTTCTAATAAATCTTAAATACAGTGCCCCATAAAACATCAACGTTTTTTTATTACAAATTTAAAATATCTAAATATTGAATACATTTATTTTAATTTCGAGTCTACATTATGTGGAGAGAAATAATGTAGTACTCTTAAAAGAAATAAAATATAGCTGTATTTAAACAATATTTATTGAATTTTTTATAACTGTAATTAATATTTTTAATTGAAAAAAATGTTATATTCATTTATTTACTGGTCTACTTCTGCTTTTATTAATGAAAGCATTACTAATCGGAGCTTTTTTTAAACATAAATTCTCCCGCTACCGACGCTTTTCCGAAAGCTCTAAAAAGACCATTATTAGGTAATAGCAAAGTTTTTCTGTTATTTTTTTATTATTATTATTCAACACATAGTATATTACTATTGGCTTGAAAATTCAAAATGAATCTTGATACCTTTTGGATTTTATATTAATTAATTCCAATAGAGTAATATTATCTCAGACTCTTCATGATTTGTTGAAGACAGTTTTTTTGATTGTTGAATGTCTGTTATTCTTCGCGCTTGATTTTTTCAGGAGAATGATTGTACTTTATAAATGTAATTTACAAGTATTTTAATATTTTATTTATCATATACAGTTTGTAGTTCAACGCTATATTTTACAAATTTAGAAACGTTTATTCACTAATATCAGCTATTATCATACGTTTTTTTACATGATAGATGGACACTTTATTTTACTTATAAATCATATTTATTTTTAACCACACTGTTTTGTACAAGCTGTTTAAATATTATTACAATTGGGTTATTAGTTTTTATTTATCGAGACGATGTTTATTCGGTTTGGCTCCATCTCCAAATAATATAAATTTATATCTAACGCCTTCCGTTAATGCGCAGACAGCCTTTGGAAAACCCAAAAATGACCTACTTGCCCCATATAATGATTTGAAGGCTGCGACGTGAAAATAATCACATGGTCATTTTCTTTATTAAAAAAATACAATCATATAAAATAATAACTGTATAAAAGGTTTGTAATTCTGCTAAACATACGAACATATTTATAATGCACGTATTTTTGTATTTGATGGTATTTTCTTGATATTTAAATTAATAAACAATGCGTAAATATTCTTTTAATTCAACATGGCCATATTTCTATTGTATTCTGCTCATTTTTCAATCAAATTAAAACAAAACAATAGTTATATACAACTCTTGTAGTTCTAATTTAATAAGATATAGAGGCAATGTTTTTCGCCTGAAACATAATAAGTTTTTAATATATAATTTTAATTAACAACCCGTATTCTAACTTACAGTTACTTCAAAAATTATTCTGTTTTCAGTGTGCTATTGAAAGAATTAAAATAAACAATTCTTCTACAGTATATTTCATAGTCAAAGATTAAGTTTCCATTTACTTTAGCATTTTTAGCAAAACAGCGAAAAAAATATTTTACTCAATCTTATTTGGAAGCTTTTTTTATATTTCATATTTTAAATGTTTACCATACTATTTTACATGTTAAGTAATATGGAATTGTCTTTAGAATTTGATAATTAATGCGCTATTTTACAATTCAATATTGACACGTGTTTAAGAAAAATACGAGTAAACTCTTCCAGTGTTCAGTAAATTAATATTCGACCGTGTTTTGGTATAAGAGATACCCTCACAGAACAAATTTTACAGGAGGCACAAAAAACGTGTTCTCATGATTTTTAGTCAAAGTCACATTAACACAAACTTGAAGTGCATGATGACCAATAAATTGGTGTTGTATTTTTCCGACATGGTAATCAAAAAGTTTATTATGGAAAAAAACATTAAAATTGTGTGTTTATGTTTTTTTCATTCTACAAAAACTTAGTTGATCGTTCTTTTTTCAAAATTTAAAGCTGAATTCATATAATAATTCGGCATTTTTGGCTTAATTTCTTATGACAACCTACATTTAGTTGTGTACATTGTAATTCTGAAATTAAAGCACTAAAAACTCTGGGTTACGCCCTTTTACCTAATCAGGGTCGATATTAAAACACAGAGATGACTATAAAATGATAATGACAAAGATTCGATATATTTTCAGGGTCAATATATATACAAACTTTTCATATTCCTTCAATTTAATACAGTATAGAAAGATATATATACTAGGCATAATAGAAAAGATAAGAAATAATGTTTATTAGTTATCCATTACGCTGAAATGTTGTATATTTATAATAATATAGTCTTTAATATACTAGTAATTTGGAACTAATACCTTGCAAAATTCAGAGATGCCATAAGGGCGGAAAGATAGATAGAAGAAGTAAAAATTTAGTGGTAGTTTGTAGTAATACAAGTCACATGACGATAAAGGGTTTTTATTTGACAATATATTCTACATAAAGCAGTTTAATTTGAATATCGATATGTTTCGTATTCAGTTACTAAGTTTTATCAGTAAAATTTTGAATTTTTATTAATATCTAATTTTCCGGTTCCTGTTTTTTCGTTGGATCATAATGATTATGTATGCATTTTATACCGAACACTTTATACATAAACTTTAAATTGAATTCTTTTAAGGCAACTAATGTACATAGACTAAGCATGAAAACAGTACATTAATAAATAAGTAACTAGTTTGTATATTAACAAATGTATTTATAGCTTCTCTTTTTCTCCTTCCCAGGACCTCTTAAGCTAAATTCGTCTTTATAATAATTTTAAATGAACAGATGCCACGAATTGAGCTGTGGTTAGGGATGCCGAAAAAGTATCGTTTATTTCATTTCGATAGTAACGCAGCATCGACAATTTTAGGCAACAGATCGTCGCGAAAATTTTCCACAAAACGTCCATATAAAACCACGTATAACTATTATATTCGGATATTTGAACATAAAATAACTATCATACTTCTTTATAGAATATCATATAAGAAGGTTCTACAAAGATAGACTAGGTATCACTATCATTTAACTGTAAAACATAGAATACAAATATTTTTACTCACGTAATATAATACGGGCATTGATAAAAAGCTCTAGTGGTGTGTACTGCCGAATTATACTAAAGCTTTCAATATCAAACAGTTAAAAATTTAGAACATGTACTTTTTAAAGCTATCGCTGCCACGATTAATAGATTTATAAACAGTGCGTAACGATTTGTCATTGCTTGTACTCAAAAGGTTTACAAAAATATATAAAGCAATATGTAATAAAACCATTTGATTATAATTTACATATTTTTTTTCTACTCATATAAGTAAGCTTTTTGAAAAATAACTTAATTATAATAAATTGCCGCCTATACGATATATGTATGAAGTATATTATCTCCCTAGAGTGCTGATTAATTTTATATTGAATGCGTTCTATTGTCTACAAAATCTAGAAAATCATAGTATTTCCAAATAAATATAGGGTTATCCAAT